>CM060968.1:57813106-57845606 GCA_030765045.1 Tenodera sinensis
ACCGCCACCGCCACCGCCACTGCCACCGCCACAGCCACTGCCATCGCCACCGCCACCCATACCGCCGCCACCACTAATAACAATAATAATGATAAACATAATAATCAAAACAGTAATCATAAGAATAGTGATAAACCTAATAATGATAAAAACACCAATAAGAATAAAATAATACAATTAATATTAATGTTAGTAATATAACCAATATAAATAATATAATAATAACTAAAATACCAATAAAATACATTAATAGGAAACAAAAGTATGCCAATGAAACATTACGTGTCCTTATGTTTACATGAATTTTGTTACGGCAATTTACAATGTGTTATCCGTAATGTTAGACAATAGCAGCATATACAGGAGTGAGTGAGTTTATTTGCTGGAAAATAAAGTCCTGTAAGTGAATTGGAAAGTATTCTAGGACTATTTTTGTCTATCATCACTAGCTACACAGGCTAGCCTGCCATCTTGCCCGCTTCTCTTACAAGCAGAACAAAGTTCACGGACGCCACTGACTGGATTTACCCCCGTGATTTCTGCAACTCTTTTAGCGCATGGAGGGCTATCTACTTACCCCAATGCCGGCTGGAGTGGGCCACCTGGTATATTTACGTGTCTGGTCAAGTGGTTTAGGAGTGCATGAGCACAAACATCTGAAGTATCAATTCCCTTACAAAATTACCCATTTCAATTTTTCGCCTATTCCTTTGGGTTTTCCTAACTCTCTTTTTCTCTGAACTATCTCAGTATTGAGACAAACAAAACGAAACAAATTACTGAACTAGGTCGAGAGATTTTCGTCTTTTTGCGAGCACGGCAATTCACTCTACACGCTTTTATTAGCTTCACCTGTAATTATGTGTGTAAAGGAATTTTTCAACGTAATCTTCACCAACTTAAAATTGTCTGATTGATTTGAAAATTTGCACACAAGTTAAGGACCAATTAAAATATATCATCATGACTTTGTCCAAATGTCCTAACCAGGATCGTCAGGGTAAACAATGACTAAGCTAATTTTATAGAAAATGGTACAGTTATGGCATCTTAGATGTCGCTAAGGCATATTTCTACATGCACCCTGAAAATTGCTTTATTTAAATAAATATATATATATATATTTATATATTGGATGATGTAGATGCTCAGAGAGAGGACCTGAAAGGAACATGAGACCCAGAGGAAAGGCGCCGACCATTCAGGGCCAAGACACCCACAACAGCTGGCAGTTCAGAAATCGACACAAGTTACACTGGAAAAAGGAGTTAAATCGCTTGAAAATATTGAAAGATGGAGATAAGTTGCCCGGAGAGAAGACCTGAGAGGGACACGAGATTTTGGGGGAAAGAATGCGGATCGAAGTTTACCCAGGACTAACAAGTGCACGATAGCTGATAATCTAATCAAAACGGTGATTGCAATCTAACACTGTTCTAAAAAAGAGATTTGAATATTTCCAAAAAATACTTGAAAGATATTTTAAACTCAGAAATTTTTAAAAGATTTCAAATTAAAAATTTTGAAAAAGATTCACTACAAAAATTTGAAACTAAAAATTTAAAAATAAATATAGTTTTAAAAAAAACTAAAAAAACACGTTTTTATAAACAAACCGAACTAAAAAGTAGAAAATAATTTTTAAGTATGAATAATTTATTCATTAAAGCTAACTTGTTCATTACATTTCAAAATGTTGTAATATGTTTAAAATAAAAGCTAATTTATATTAAGAAAATAATCAATTTTATTCTAAAAAAGCATGGGGTGTCGGATATCCAATGATATAAATAGTTATATTGCTAGCTATTTAAAAAACACAGTTATGAAAAAAGTAACGTGAAAAGCACCCCACGCTTTTTTAGAATAAAATTTATTATTTTGTTAATATAAATTAGTTTTTATACTAAACTTATTACAAAAATTTTAAATATAATGAACAAATTCACTTTATAGAACAAATTCTTCGTACTTAAACATTATTCTCTAGCTTTTAGTTAGGTTTGTTATAAAAGGGGTGTTACTTTTAACTTTTTAGTTTCTCTACCGGTAAGTAGGGGAAGTATTGTATTTCACCCAAAAATTAAATTTCGAGATTTCACCGGAAATATGGTTTGAGACCCCCTGAATAAAAAAAGCATTTTTAGAAAAAGGTCTGCGCGCGCGAGCGCGCGTGTGTGTCTGTGCGTGCGTGTGTGTGTGTGTGTGTGTGTGTGTGTGTGTGTGCGCGCGTGTGTGTGTGTGTGTGTGTGTGTGAATAACTCAAAAACGAAAATTAGGTTAAAAACCAAAGTTGGTATTTAAGTTTAATGTGTTTCAGGGATACGACACGAAGACTTTGAAGAAAATAGCCCCACCCTGAACTATCTTTTACATGGAAAATGTTTCGAAAATTTTTATTTTCTTGAAAATGGCTCTAACGATTTTGATTAAAATGCCATATGTTTGAGATATTTTGATGACAAATGAGATGTATATCATGAATTTTCTGGCTATTGTCCATAAAGACCTGTTTACTCTGGATGACCTTTGAATAACTCGTAAACCGTAAGAGATAGACAAAATCTTACTACACTAAAATGTAGATCTTGCTAAAACACACAATTTATGTGGAAATAAAATTTGTTGTAGAGTGAACCATTTCGGAGATATTCCTTGTTATTTGTGACAGTTTCGGAAAACCTAACATTTTGGTGAAATGAAACATCGATGTTCATTTTTATAGGTTAAGCGTGCAAAGAGAACGGGATCTCAAACCTTTAAAGATTTGACTATCGCACAAAGTCTACTGTATTCTAATATTCCACTTGTACCTACAAGGAAATAAGCAATAAGATAATTTGTACAAATATTTATCTCAACTAACACGAAGAAGATATAGGAATAAGAGTTTGTAAGAATGGTTAGTACAAGAGTAGAGAAAGTCATGTGAGTGCTACATATAAGATTTTTTAAAACTATAATTTATGTATATACGAGATAGGCTTGCATTAATAGGTGTTCAAAGTTGTGTTTGTAGATAGCCCTGAGTTGGTATTACGTAATGAAGTTAATTTTAGGTTTGCGGCCGCCCTGTACCGAACAGGGAGGTAGGCTAGCAGATGCTCAGTCCGACCACTTACTATCACGATTTATGGCAACTCCTTTAAGAAGCGCACTTAATGAAAAATTTTCCGCGGCAGTTGCATGGTAAAGTTATGAGTCATTAGCATCAACACACAACTTTCATGACAGGTAGCTATTGTTGTTGTTTTGTTTTGGTTTTCCCTCTCATATCGCATGTGAACACGGAACTCACAGACAGCCTACTTTCGACATTTTTCTTCAAAAGCATCACGTACTATAGTCAGCAATTCCGATATCGAAGCTTCATTGGAAATACTACTCTAAAAAATCTGATGTGTTGCATTTTCTCTACTCCTGTACTAACTATTGTTACAAACTCTTATTTTTCTATCTTCTTCGTGTTAATTGAGATAAACATTTACAGAAATTATGATATTCTTAATTTTCTAATAGATACAAGGGGAATATGGGAATACAGTAGGCTTTGTGTGATAGTCAAATCTTTTAAACCTTTCAAATTCCGTTCTCTTTGCACAGTTAACATATAAAAAATTGAATAGCGATGTTACGTTTGACAGAAGCTGAAGTTCTACAAAAGTTACACAAATAAAGCGGAATATCTCCGAAATGGTTCACTCTATAAAAAATTTTATTCAGACATAAATTGTGTGTTTTAGCAAGATCTACATTTTTTGAGCAGTAGGATTTCATCTATCTCTTACGGTTTACCAGTTATGCAAAAGTCATCCAGAGTGAACAGGTCTTTATGGGCAATAGCCAGAAAATTCAAGATATACATTTCATTTGTCATAAAAATATCTCAAACATATGGCATTTTAATCAAAATCGTTAGAGCCATTTTAAAGAAAATCAAAATTTTGGAAACATTTTCCACGTAAAGGGTAGTTTAGGGTGGGACTATTTTCTTCAAAATCTTCCTGTCGTATCCTTGAAAGACATTAAACTTAAATACCAACTTTGGTTTTAACCAAATTTTCGTTTTTGAGTTATGCTATCCACAGACACACACACACACACACACGCACACACACCCACCCACCCACCCACCCACCCACCCACCCACACACACACACACACACACACACACACACACACACACACACACACACACACACACACACACACACACGGACCTTTTCTGAAAATGTTTTTTTTTTATTCAGGGGGCTTCAAAACATACATTTCTGGTGAATTCTCGACATCAAATTTTTGGGTGGAATACAATACTTCCGCTACTTACCGGTAGAGAAAGTAAAAAACCATTCTTAGTAAGATGATTACATTTTCAGTTAAGTTCCCCACACCAAAATACCATTTATATGACACAATATGTGTTAAGGTTATTAATACGTATATTTATAGATTTTTGTGGAAAAAGCCTATGAAGTCTGCTTCATTATGAAAGTATTTTGTATAATTTTGTGTAACTGATAAGACGTTAAAAATACATAAAACTTCCTGCAGATAAACACACCCACAAAAGGACACGCATTTTAGATCGCATTAAACATACAATTTGTCAAGTAATTGTTTTTGTGGCATTAACCATTTCCGAGATACTTTTTGTTATTGATTTGAATTTTAATAATTCCTAGCACGTCGCCCCTACACAAAGGGAACCGTAAGCACCCGGCCACTGCGTCATCCAGCTGTAGCCAAAGCCTCGAACTTACCATCATAGCTATTCAATTAATGTCATGAGGCTGAGTGTACCCCGAACCAAGCCTCCCAGCGGGGAAAGATTCCCATGGCGGTACCGGGTATCGAACATGGGTCCTGCGCGCTAGAGGCAAGGGTGCCAAGCACTGTTTGTGGTCGTACAAAGTTGAACTTGAAAGAGAGAGAGGTGGCCGAGGTCGTTAAGGTAGGATTAGTGAATGTAGGCTTGTGGTTCAAATTCCGTCGAGATAGTCCTGCCTGACTGTGATCTTTTTCCAAGTTTCCCTCAGTACTCATCACTGACGAAGCCAAAAAGGTCGCCAAAACGTAAAGTTCCGTTTCCAAATCTTCTTTTCCTAATTGTCGTTTCATTGCAGGTGTTAGCAGTGCCTACCTCATATTTAAAAGGAATGAGAATGTAGCTGAGGATTAATTAAGTGTAAAGATAAGGGCTTTTTTTTTTTTTTTTTTTTTTTTTTTTTTTTGTGGTTTTGCCTTGTCCTGAAAATATGAATGTGAAGTTACTCTAAGCTCTAGGGACCATGGGTTCATATGAACATTATTTGAACTATTTCTTTCATTTATTGAGCATCCAACATGACCAACCCTATTAAAAGGAAGTTCGACTTCACCTCCCTCCAATTATATAAATAAAAGTAATAATAATAGTAATAATAATAGATGGAGAAAATGTAGAGAAAATGATGTGAGTGTAACACATGAAATTTCCAAACCAACAGTCACGTGTATCGATGAGTATTACCATAACGGCGAGTCTCACTTCACTTGAGTGATTCGTGTTCTTTCGTGCGAAGTCGTGACTCATCGTTCCACTAGGAACATTGCCAAGCGGCAAGACGATGTTCCCCTCCATTCATTCCCTTAATTACTGCCCACTAAACTTACTTTAAAAGAATTCATTCAAAATAGTTGCCTTTTGCATGTGTATGCAAGAGGTCAATATAATAATTACATATTGTTGACTGCAAACTTTCTAACGTATGTTGCCCTATATTGGTTTGCCCAATCCCAACTCCCGTTCACTTTTTAAGCACCCTGTGTAAGATGGACACATAGACTAGGTTCGATGTGTAACTTAGCAGCTCGACCTGAAGATCTTGTATGTCATATCTTTGGCGAAGCGCCCCCTGGGAGGGAGGAGTGAGGTGAGAGGATACGAAGGGTAGTCCAACCTGAAGACAGACTTCTTGTCTCGAACTGACAACCTCCCGATGCGAACCTCACACCTTACCTCAGGGTCATCTTGCTCAGTGATATACATATAAAATAGAAAATCACACTATTTTTTCGTATATGTACTTAATATTAAGTAAGCGAAGGAATTCAATACCAATATTTCACCAGAAATACGCATTTTGAGACTTTCTCAATTGAAGGAATGCATTTATACAAAAACCGCCGCTCGCGCGTTTGTGTGTGTGTGTATGTGCGTGTGCGTGTGCATGTGCGTGTGCGTGTGTGTGTGTGTGTGTGTGTGTGTGTGTGTGTGTGTGTGTGTGTGTGTGTGTGTGTGTGTAAACAGCTTAATTTAAAAAGGAAAGTTCGAATAAATACGAAACCTCACCTCAAACTACCCTTTTGGCATAAAATCCTCACTTATTTTTATTTACTCTAAAATGCCGTTAGCGATTTTGTTTCAGATACCGTATGTTTAAAATACATGACAAATGAAATGTTTATTTTGAATTTTATAGGAATAATCAGTAAATTTCTCTTTATTCTCAATGACTTTTAAATAACTGCTAAATTGAAAGAGCACAATGCTATTAACTATTTGCAAGACATTGTGACGCCGGACTCGGCGCTCAACAAAGGACGGACGAAGCAAGCTATTTCTCACCATATACCAGGTGTGGCCCATATTAAAGGGCTTATAGTTAAGTTTCCCACACCACTGTCGTGCGACTGTTTTGTGAACATGACTAACAACAATGGGAGCGGCTACAGAGAAGGGAACTTTCTCCATAACTTTCGAGAAAGATTTACTCACGTAATCGGCGTGCGTGTGGAAGTTGATAAAGGTCCAGCTGACGTCATCCCCACTGTATAAGGAGGCCAGAAACCAGCAGTTAGAGTTACGGACATGAGTCGACCAGCGTTACTGAGTGTGAGACAGCTGCGCGTGCGTCGATGCGTCGTAAAGAAGCTTCAACAAACGTCGAGTGACTGCAACGTGGTAGCTAGTGTATGACAGACAAATAAAGCGAAGAAATACAGTGAAAGGACTGAGTCAAGGTTACGAGAAGTAAAAGTTGTGAGTTGTGATATCACGAAACACTATAGACTGTGTTAATGACGAGTAGAAAACTGGGTATTTGTGATAAAATTTTAGAACATAATAAAGTGATTTTGTCATATTGTCACAATATTTTTTGTTATTAGTTTGAATTTTAAAATACGTATACTTTTATAGTCATACTTGTTACCTCGTTTTTACTGATAGTCATAGAAAGAAAATTAAATTTTAAAAATATCACAATAGGATCCGCTTTTTAAAAATCTGGTTATCTATGTATTCCGTTTATATCTAAGGCTAAATGTGTAAATGTATTATAGAGGTTTATACAGAGTAACAAGAATTATGTAAAATAATAGTTTTTTGAAGAGTGAGTAGATAATGTAATGTGAGTGGAAGACATTTTTATCTTCACTGTATCAGCTCTGGATTTGTGACTTTCTCACTACGAACCCCAGCGTATTCTTATGACTGTAGGTACATCCCTTGGCACCGTACGCGTTGGACGCCCACCGCCAGTCAAACGGAAGCTCGGTGTTAGCTACCTCGCACCTCCAGGTTGCTAAGAAACGCCCGGCCGATCAACAAGGACAACAATAGTCGGGCCGGAACAAAGACAAAAAATTCCAGGTTCTTCGAGAAATTGTTAACGGTCCGATTTGTTTATGAAAAGGTGAATGTCGAGAAAAATCCGTGATACGTTAAACGAATGCGGTGGCGAGAGACAGACTTCTTCGGAGTCGTTAAATGTTGATCCAGGGAGCTATTAGAAGTTAGTTTTTAAGTGTGTGTATGGTCATTGTTAAGAGTTTGAGTATAAGCAGAGACTGTTGTAGAAATTTAATCGTCGCGTTGGAGTAGTTAATGTGAACATTTCCAGCATTGAGTCCTGGATTATGAATGAGAAAGATAAAAGGAAATTACAAGAAGCAGAAATGAGATTTCTGAGAAGGGTGAAACGTTGTACCAGAGGAGATTTGTTTCGCAACGAGGATATTCGTGATGAAGTAGATATGTTTAAAACATCTAACTAGAATGTGTGACGAAAGAATACCACTGAGTACAAACCAGAGGAAGAGGAGATGTAGGACGTCCGAGGAAGACATGGAGCTGAGCAAAGGAAGAAGAAAAAGGAGGAGGAGGACAAGAACATTTCGAAGGCGTGAAATATTCTGTTTTTCATTATTTGGCTTCTAAGTGGGTTTATCATTGCGGAGCCCCTATGCTCCTTTGGGCTCCTCTGTGTCCGTCTGTCTCTTTTTCTGTGTCCGGAAACATATATTAAGTTGAACTTCTATTTCATAACTAAAAGTGGTTCAATTTGCCATGAATTTATATTTTTACTTGGTTTTTATTTCTTTGGTATCACCTCATAGATTCAGATATACATTATGTTTAGTGAACTCGTGTAGAGTTCGGCCACGTGCTTTAAGGAGCTCTTATAATCATTTATAACATGGGTTCTTACTCCCCAGTCCTTTCTGCAGAGTTGCAACCTCTTGACAAGTGAAACTCTACGTGGAGTGAATATGTGAACGTCACTTTCTTAAGATCAAGGTTGCTATTGGTCTTCAAGGACAGGGATAGAAGTTCCTTTTTCTGAAGCGTGAGATGGTTTAATGACGTTATTAGTCGTGGTTAGGTTATATCTCCTTTGTAAAGCAACTGCATTCGCAACTAACCACGCTTTAAGTCTACGGGTTCTAACAGAAAACACTGCCTCGCTTCGGTAGCTGACATTCGCAACAATCGCCGCAATTTCAGCACCTCTCTCGTATCATGTTGGTATTGCCAGTACAAAGCCTGGCCGTTCCCTTATTCCAGAACCACTCCGTGATAGGGATCTTTAGGGTAAATGCTTCAAACTGTTGCCCCTTTTGCAATAAAGTAATTCTACTTCTATGAGCACTTTCTAAGCAACTGGCTAAAAAGGGCCGAAATGTGACAACGCTGATTGTTGATCTGTTGTCTACTGAAGGTAGCGTAGCGTGTCAGCTGTATTTATGGACTTCCACCGCGTCGTTTCTTCCTTTATATGGCATTTCTTCCCGTCTTGTGAGCCTTCCTACTTAGAACGTTTCAAGTCAACTATTCCAAAACAGCCACTGCCTTTGTAACTTGCGAAATAAGACTTTCTTTATTTTGCAAATGGCCTTCAGCATTAAATTGATTCCAAATCTGGTTCGCACGTTTACTTTACTATTCTTCTCCTTCTTCCTCTCATGGATTAGACCTTAGGTCTGTTCCGGTGTCACACTATCTTTCCATCTCTTCCTCGGTCTACCTATGTACGTACTGTTTCAATTCCCGTTCACTTTGTGAGACTAACATTTGTTTTATTCAGCGTTTTCATCTGATGGACAGAACCACAAGGTTTTATCGTGAACCTAGAATGAGTGAATGACTGAGTGAAAGAACAGGTAGTGCCCAAGCCACACTACCGCCAAGCGGCGTGGCTGGTAAGGTAGGCTGTAAAGGATCAAGTCTGCTAAAATCGCGTGCTACCGTGTTACTCCTGGATCGAGGGAATATAATAAATATCGTTAAAGGAATGTTAATAATAACAACACCACGCACTGCATCTCATTTACTTACTGGAAATTTGTAGGAACTCTCCTCGTCTCGTCTGGGTGCTGTTACCATGGTAACGTCCATCCTTCTGGCACCAGTACACGCTGTTACCATGGTAACGTCCATCCTTCTTGTTTCCTTCTTGACACCAGTACACGCTGTTACCATGGTAACGTCCATCCTTCTTGTTTCCTTCTTGACACCAGTACACGCTGTTACCATGGTATCGTCCATCCTTCTTGTTTCCTTCTTGGCACCAGTACACGCTGTTACCATGGTAACGTCCATCCTTCTTGTTTCCTTCTTGACACCAGTACACGCTGTTACCATGGTAACGTCCACCATTTTTTTTTCTTCCTTCTTGACAGCAGTACACGCTGATACCATGGTAAACATTTTGTGGTATGTTTTCCAAGATATTCGCTGTGATCTTTTTTGATTTTAAAATAGTTTTGTCATACATTTTTTGAAGTGAGCGGCGGATCTTATAAATTAATTTATATCCCTGTACATTTAGTCACACGACGGACATCTTGAGCGAGTGCTGTTAGGACGTAACTTTTCAGTAGGTCACCCAGAATATCTTGCGTATTTTGTTAAATATTCCTCAATGATGTTGTTCCTTCGATGTTTTCATGTATTTACACATATTCAGTCTTTTTTGATAGATCCGATTATTTTCGATAACTGAATGTGGAGTATGAAATAATTGTCTCAGGTCGTGCGAATAAAGATGCCTTTTCAAGAAGGTGTATCATGTAGAATCTGTGTCATCAATATATCTATTGTTTTAGATGAGATTAGAATAAACCTTCTTGTCTTCCTTTTTAGTTTCTCTACTAGTAAGCACGGTAAATATTGTATTCCAGTCAAAAACTTGATGTCGAGATTTCACCGGAAATATATGTTTTGAGACACCCCGAATAAAAAAAAAAAAAAAAAAAAAAAAAAAAAAAAAAAAAAAAAAGAAAGAAAGAAAAAAAAAGAAAAAGAAAAAGTTCCCTGTGTGTGTCAGTCTGTGGATAACATAATTCAAAAACGAAAAGTCCGCTAGAAACCAAACTTGGTATTTAAGTTAAATGTCTTTTAAGGAACCGACAGAAAGCTTTTCAAGAAGATAGCCCCAATCTAAACTACCCTTTACTTGGACAATTTTTGAAAATTTTGATTTTCTTAAAAATGGTTGTAACGATTTTTATTAAAATGTCATATGTTTGAGATATTTTTATGACAAATGAAATGTATATCTAGAATTTTCTGGCTATAGCCCCTGTAGTCGTATTTACTCTGGACGACTTTTGCATAACTGGTAAATCGTTAGAGATAGACCAAATCTTACTATACAAAAATGTAGATCTTGCTAAAATACACAATTTATGTCTCACTAATTTTTTTTTGTACAGTGAACCATTTCGAAGATATTCCTTGTTATGTGTGTGAGTTTTGGAAAATAAAAAACTTTCGTATAATGGAACATCGTTGTTCCATTAGGTTTTAAGGATTTAAAATGGAAACCGTTTGAAGTGTTAACTCCATGATTTCAAAGCCAGCATATAGCGACCAGAATTGCCTATCACTTGAGTTCCTATAATGGTGTTACACCTTACACCAAAATAAGTACAAAAATCAGTTCTCCATAATGAGTACTAACTATGACGTAAATAAATAGATCCAGTTTAAACAAGACAAGGATAAGGAATGGAGAACTTGTAATCCGGGTATTGCAGCTTGCAGACTATATACAACTACAAGTAAGATAAAGGGATATTTTGTTGAGGAAGTGCTGTAGCTGTACATAACGTCACAACGGTACCCAAAATAAAGCAGGTCCGGAACAAAGAAAGATGTTTTATTCTCACGATGTTGTGAAATCCCTCGGGACTCCACACGCCAACACGCAACCTCTGGATGAGCCTACCTTCCATATCAACAGGTAGTTCAGCCAAGAACAAGGCTGTTTGTGTCAAATATGACTTGGGTTGAACCTAGTGGTCCAAGGGAGGGGGGCGCTTGAGGCACGAATTGTCTGATCACAATGATTAAGCTTAAATTTATTTATTTGTACATGCTCTAAAACTACGACAGGCAACCAATTTCTTCACTTCCGTTCCGAAGAAAGACATACTGAGGATTTTCACGCCCGAAAGAATCCACAGCCGTCCGCTGGGTTTGAACACGCGACCTTGGAAACTAGAGTCTACCTATAGTCCACGAAGGTCAAAACGGATTATAACCAAAGGAAATCGAAGGAATTGAACTGTCGATTTCATCCTACTATAAGTTCATTTAGCTATTTTGAATAACCACTAAGAAAATGACCCAATCAAATCAGAAAAAAATTCATTCACAAACAAAAGTGTTGAAGCTAAAGATACAAAAAAGAATCTTATACATAATATACTTTAAAGCAAAAATCACGTGAAATGAAATACATTAGTTAAAATTCTGGGACTAGTTAAATAGTTTTTGAAATATGTGGCTGATTAACAAGAAACTCTATCGAAACACTATCGAGATAGTGAGTAAATACAAGAAACTCAAAAATTCTATTAGCTATTTTTTCAACTTGTGTGTTTTTTTCACCTGTGATTTGACTGTCTTTAATTTTAATTATGAACGTATGTTTCACTGTCATTTCTTCATATTTATGGAATATAAGTTATTTATTTCAGTTATTTTGGCAACGTTTGTATTTTAATTGATACATTTTTTCGTTGTTTGATGCTGCAGATTATCTAAGTTGTTGGGTCCGGCTCAATATACCTACCACTGACTCTAAGTAGCTCCACAAAATAATTTCAAAAGCGACAAATCTGGGAATCTTGGTGGCCACGGTATATGACCTTTGCTACCAATTTATCGTTGTGGATAAACCTGGCTTAAGTAGTGACCAAAAATTACTCTAAAATGACCTTCAGCCCATAGAGCTCTTAAGGTAAATTGTATTTCTGTCTTCTTTATTTTGTTTTTCTCTCTTTTTATTGTAGGTACTTGAAAAGTTATTGCACAGTAGTATTCGAAGCTGTGATAATACAAAATGACAGTCACTTGGGTTAAACTGAAAGTAGCAAAAATATTTAAAATAGCAAATTGATATTCCATAAAAATAAAGAAATGACAATTAAATGAATGTACTTTATAGATTAAAAGAAAGGATAGTCAAAGCACAGAAAAAGAAAGAAACGTTAAGGTTACACTGTTGTTTATTTACTTAACAGTAACGAGTTTCACAGAAGTATCTATTCTGGCTACTTCTTAAAAAGCCATTAAAGAGTACTATTCCAATCTGAAAAAATTGTGCTTTTCTGTTTAAAAGTGGGAAATTGGGGTGCCACACTTGAAAGGTTATGTAGTTGACGTGGCACTTTTAACTAACCTGTGGAATGCCGTGCTTAGAAATGGTGTAAAATAAACCCCCTTAAAAAGTGGGCTGAAATATACTTCTATACTTACCCGGAGTAAAGGAGTCATGCTTCTTTCCTTTGAAGTGATCCACAATTTAGAGTACAAGATGGCAGATGTAATAGTATTGTTAAAACTTATATTTTAAATATAGAAGCCAAGCGTGACACTCTAACGTTCAATAAGTTACATAGTCTAGCTGTGACGTCACACGTTGGACCAGTGTTATATACTTAAACCTATGAGTCTTATATTACGTTCTGGTCTTAAAATATATATCTGTGTGTGTGTGTGTGTGTGTGTGTGTGTGTGTGTGTGTGTGTGTGTGTGTGTGTGTGTGTGTGTGTGTGTGTGTTTTATAAGATGCATATACATTTGTTAAGTTTTGAGATACCTTATCGACTTCTTCTTTCAAATTTATTTTTATGCTAATGTAAATAAGTCAACTTCAAGTATTTACAGCTGCCTTTAATAGTAAAAATATTAAATTGTTTCAATAAACATGTGATACTACATTTTTTCAATAAAAATTTAGGATTTTTTTTTTAAAGAAAAAGTAAAATGTAACCCCACGAGCTACCAAGCGTGCTATTACACCGATTATTTTACTTGGGCCCTCCCCTTCCTTTACGACAGGTGTGATAGGAATCTTTTTCTTAAAAAAACCCTAAATTTTTATTGAAAAGATGTAATATCACATGTTTATTGAAACAATTAAACTCGCGCGATGTTTGGCTTTATAATGATGAACAACCGTGTTTAACTGATCGAGTGAATGAGTGAGTAGTGTTTAAGGGCTCGTCGACAACTAGGTCATTAGGGCCCAAAGTCCAAAAATAAAAACAAGGAAACTACTACTAAAAGCTTACCCCTTTAAAAGTTAAAAAGTCGAAGATAAAATAATTTAAAAAATTAATGTTAAAAGCACTAAAACGTGAACTAAAACGGCTAAAAGTTAAGCAGGGAAAAACGTGATTTACCAAAAAACTTTAGCTGCTAACACAGTTAAAAATAGTCCTAAACTTTTAAATCCGCCAAGATAAAAGCACCTTACGCTTGCTTGCGAAAATCAAACTTGGCGAGTAATCGAATAGCTTCGGCTGAGGTGACTCCGAAAACCGGTTTAGAACTTAGAGAAAGAACGGCATATGTAGCAAAATAACTTGCCAATTAAAGGGTTAAATAATTGTGATAAGGCATCAAAAGAACAAAGCCCGTTACCAGTTTTATATCTGATACTGTTATTTCTAATTGGGTACACCTACAATTATTGATTGTTCCCAGATAGAGACATAAATGCAGATATTTTTCTAAATATACTTTTATATAGCATTCAAAGGAGCTAAAAAGTACTTCTGGTGAGAAAAATGATATCGAATTTTTCGATAGAGTATGTAGGTCCTCAACTAACTATAGGCAATTCGTTCGAGAATGAAGATGCTTGAATGAAAAAGTAAAAAGCAAACGACGAGAAAACAGTGAGTGGTCTTGAAGTCATAGATATTAGTAGGAATAACACAAAGAGCAAATTGGTAACTTGAAACACATTACACACATGGGTAGAATGGGAAAGAAGAAAACATATGCACGTATTTGGAAAGATTATATTTTGTGAAAGTGGGTATCAGATACTAAAATATTGCCCCGTGCCGTGCGACAAGCAAGAACAAGTGATTAATTTAAGCGTAGTCAGGAGAAGTTCGGGGATAAAGTCAAGTAGGAACTGTAAAAACAAAGTGTGGAAACGACGTGAAAATGATAAAGAGATAAGAAAAAGCAAAATCAGTGTGACTGAAAATTATGAGCAAGTGGTTAACAATCAGGGAAGAATAGGGAAGCGGAGGAAGTAATTTTAAAATGAAATGTGTAATTTAGATTAATAAAGAATTTAAGGAAAGAGAAAATATAAGGAGAGTAGGTGAGAAAAGTGAAACAAAAGACAAAATTAAAAAGGGACAAATATTAAGAAAGCTATACAGCTTAAAAATAAACATTATATATATTTTACATTCACATAGTTTTCTCCACTCACTTTTGTTTTAAGAAACATAACCACATTTCTTTCTCTACCCCTACTTCTACAAAGAATGCATATAATTTTATATGTTTGAAATAGAAGTGTATTGTATTACATTCACATGGTTTTCTCTGCTCTTATTTTATGTAACACATTCGCTCTTCAACATACATACATCCATTCAGTTTTTTATATGACTGATATACAAATGGAACCTATTACATTCACACGGCTTTCTGTACTCAATTTTCTTTTACGCGACACATTCGCATATATTTCTCTTCTCATTCTTGTACAAAAAGTTCCTAACAGTTCTATGTTATTGAAGTACAAATACAACCTATTAGATTTACACGATTTTCTGTACTGAGTTTTCTTCCTATAGTATTTGTGGCTGTTGAACAGTAGTTTTGTATAGTGTCTGGTGTTTGTTTAGTTTATTTTGTATTCCTTATAGTATTCTAAGTTTTTTAATTAAATATTTAAGTGTGTTAACTAATATTTTTTAAATCTCTGCAAAGAAACAAAAGGCTATTGGATAAGTACAAGCGAAGTCCGAAAGTTTTAGCCATATGGGCGTCGGCAGACCTTTTTTTTTTGGGGGGGGGCGTTTGCAATCAAACGAATAATTCATTATTTTGTTGATAAACCTTATAGTATTTGTTGTGGATAACCGTATTAATTTGTGCTAAATAAACATTTTTTCTTACATTAAAATTAAAATAATGGTCTAAAACTGAGTAATTGATTGCACATTAAGTTCATTAATTTCCAAGCCTCCCCTTCGCGACGCCCATGTTTAGGGGTACATCGTAAATCACGGGTAACGGCGGGTATTTCAGCTAATATTGAATAAATTCATATTACATTTGTACTACCTATAGCTATCTGGTAGAACATTTATGGTATTCATTGTTTGAATGTAGAAGGGAAACAAAAGAGGCACGGCTAGCGTGACGACCAGTAGGCTGTAAAATACCGTATACTTTTTATTCAGAACACTTGGTTACACATCGTTCGTGCCGCCCCCTGGTTTCTATGGCAACCACCAAACCCGTTTTAATGAAATGTTTATGCCAATGTGAAATGCTTTTTATTCGACCCACGGATCATTAGTTCAGCATGGAAAATGCCTGAAGAAAACCGCTACTAGCTCTCTCATATTTCTTTGTTTCGACAATTTCTCGTTCATGCATGAAATACTTGAGCGCTGACAACGCGCAAGCGCACACTGCAAATAAATAATAACGTCTAATTACACAAGTAAATACATCTTATTGTAGTTAAGTTCATTGTTTCATTACCACAAACTTTCCTTCTTGAGCTTCCCCACTTTTTTCGGCCGCATTCAACTGTCGAATTGCACATTTACATTTAGGATAGCCGAGGAAAAAAAAAAAAAAAAAAAAAAAAAAAAAAAAACTTTACCACAAATTTTTCTGCTCAGTGTTTTATTCATGTATCTTTAATGAATTCTTTGCCACATCTCACAAAAAGTGCAGTAGAAGTTTTATTATAATGAGCAGCTAATATTCCAAAGCTTTTTGGGTTATTTGCCATTCAAAGTGCCAACTTTAGATGTAATAAGTAAGTGATTTTAGCTCATAAATATATTATACTTTTGCTTGCAGGATATACATGGAAATCCTTTCAAAAAAACAAGTGATGTGCTGCATTCGCACCTTTCTCCCTCTCGTACACTCTCTTGCATTAATTGGCACATTATGAATGAATAAATAAACGACCGAGCAAAAGCTCAATGTCCTAGGTCAAACAGTTTCTCAGATAATAACATTAAATAATTTTAATTAGTAAACAAAAATGCATTTTTAAAAATGTCTACACATTTCTCACAGAGGTATACTAGTGGCACTTTCTGATGGTTAAGTAAACGGAAAAATAAATTAAAATATTTTAAATTTCATGTTCTTACTTGCAGACAAATGCATTTTTGTTTTTAGGAAGTTTTTGGCGTTAAAACTTTATTTCTAGCATCTATGAACAATTACAGAGAAATAATAACAAATTTGAAATATAAGTCTTTGAAATGCCGTTCACTTCGCAAAGGATAAAAAATCTGATGTGTTAGACTCACATGACTTTCTCTACTCTTGTACTAACCATTCTTACAAACTCTTATTCCTATATCTTCTTCATGTTAGTTGAGATAAACATTGGTACAAATTATCTTATTGTTTATTTCCTTGTAGGTACAAGGAAAACATGCCCAAATAACCTTTTTGCATTGCATTTGCATTTAAAGCTACCATTTTAAACGGATAAATTTCAACGTGATGTTGTTCCAGCACGGATCCCAATGATCCCTTCAGACTCGCCAATTCTATTCAAACGTTTGCAATTACCACTTCGTTTGGCATTTGCAATAACTACTAGTGCAAAAAATTGTCTGTAACTTCAACACTTTAGAAAATCACATTTTTCACTTTGGTATAACCTTAAGCCACATGGGACTGTTTTCAAGCAACTGCTCAGATAATTTCGTCGTTAAGTTTTCCATGTATCGCCTTGTCATGGTCGCAAAACTGTATGAGTTGTAGATAAATGAGGAAAAATCATTAATTTCAACACAGAATAAATGTTATAATAACTTTTCACTGTTGATTCCAAGAATTGCGTGCATAGAAATTGGTTCACTTCACTTGTTTTTTCAACAGAACGCTTGAATCCAAGGAAAAGGAAGTGCCAACACAGGAAACAAAAGCAGTTAAACCGTATAAAACGTGTTAACTCGGTACACACATTTCGCCCTAACAAATTTGCAAAGTTGTTCCAGCTGAGATTAGGCAGTGTGTGTGGTACCCTTGTCTGGCGAGGAGTCATTATGTATAGCATTTCTCGGTAGCACCGCTCCATTACTAACCGTTTATTTCTGTGCCGCTGAAAATGTATTCAGTGATCCGTCCGTCCGCCCTGCGCGTGCGTGTGTGCGTGCGTGCCCAGACTGCTCACACAAACACGAAAACGCTCCAACTACAACCGCTTATTAAACAGTACGCAGGCTCTTGTCAAGGCAGTAGACACGATCGTGATCCGTGCGTGCGTGCGTGCGTGCTTTACGAAGCGAGGTGATTCACTCACACTGACAGACCAAATATTCATACTTAAACTTCATCAACAATGAACCAAAGTTACTTCAGTTTTCGCAAGCTTCTTCTGCAATTCAGATATCATAGTTTTTTACTATCTCTACCATCCAAAACTTTAATATCGAAATTTTAACGAAAATATGTGTCTTAAGGCGCCTGAACCCCCACCACCCCCCATTTTTTTTACTACCCACTTACACTAAAGGAAGAATTGTATTCCATTCAAAATGTTGATACCAAGATTTCACCAGAAATAGATTAAGACATCTAGAAACCAAAATATATGTGTTGCACTCACATGACTTTCTCTACTCTTGTAGATACCATTCTTACAAACTCTTATTGCTCTATCTTCTTCATGTTAGTCAAGATAAACATTTGTACAAATTATCTTGTTGCTTATTTCCTTCTAGGTGCAAGGGGAATATTAGAATACAGTAGGCTTTGAGCGATTGTCAAATCTTTTAAAAGAATTTTCCAAAATGGTTTTTATTTTGTTGTTTAACGACGCTGTCAATTGCCAGGATCACATCAGCGTCGCCGGTGTGCCGGAATTTTGTCCTGCAGGAGTTCTTTTACATGCCAGTAAATCTACTGACAAGGAGCTGTCGTTTTAAAGCACACTTAAAACCATCGGCCTGGGCCGGATTTGAACCCGCGACCTTGGGATCAGTAGGCCAGCGTCTTGTGTTTTAAGAACATTGTAACATCGCTTCAGACTTCTCTGGGGAACATGCATAATTGAATGCTCCTTGGCGTGTGCTCACGTTGCCATTGATACGAGAAAAGTAACAGAATTAATGTTGGAAAGATTAATATTGAGAATTGATGTAAAAAGTTAGTGTTCATGTATTAATTTGAGTCGTGGAGGCCATCGCTGAATGTAAAAATAAGATAATAAGTAATTAAGAAATTACTAAAGTTACATTGGTGTCAGAAGTGGCATGAAAACCACGAAAGTGAACTGGAAGAAATGATGAAAGAACTACTGGCCGTCATGCAGAAATGAAAACCGGAATGTGCAATACGAAGTTAAACCTATCGGCAATAATCGACTGATAACTAATAGACGTGAAGGAAGTCGAGGAAGATTTCTACCAACGCGTTGACACCCCGGAGGACGTTGAGGAACATGCTAGCGTCCCGGAAGACAGTGTCGAACCGATCGCTAGGGTGGAAGGAATTCTCGGTGAAACTAAGCACTTGGAGGTCGAGACACCAGGTTGCAGCTCAACATACGCGCGCGTCAAGCCACCCAGGTACGACGGCACATTGAACTTAGAAGCTGTTTTCCTACAATTCGCCGCCGTCACCACTCGCAACCGATGGTCTATGGAAGAGGAATCTGAGCGGCTGACAGCTAGCCTCCAGGGTCCGGCGACAGAAATACTGAATGTGATTCCGACGTCGGCAGCGTCCCGAAACAGCTGGGAGGCTCTTAAAACCCGGTTTGGAAAGCAGAGTCTGGCTGCAGCCGATCCCAGCGAACTCAAGCCAAGGCTACAACAACCAATGGAGATGTTGCAGGAGTACGCCCGTGTTAACGAAGAGTGGTGAACCTCCCGGCCAGATATGTCTATAAGAAGGTTATCTACTCCGAAGATGGGGTGCGCGACGCAGAGAGTAGGTCTGGGTGGCACGGTTGGTTAGTCGCTGGTCTACTGATCCCAAGGTTACTGTGGAGGTGGTCCTATGTCTGGACGTCCTTAGGAGTCACGAAGCGGCGATCGACATCTGCAGAAGGCTCCTGCGACTCGGACGCTCTGAAGCCCGGTGAACTTGTAAAGGTCTGCAGAATAACTCAGGAGGAGGCTACTTTAAAGTTCACCAGGACCAAGGTGTTCGCGCAGGCGCACTAGTAGAGATCAGCGGTTGTGGAAACCAGTGGACGTAGCAAGGCCCGCACTTGGAGGATGGAAGGATCGGTGATGCAGTTTACCACACTCAGGGGCTGCCCCGAAAGAAGGTGGTAAATAAAACTGAAGGGAACTTAAAACTGAAGAACTGAAAACACCATACCATTGACTGAAATGTGGTTGAGAAAGCTGCAGCATGACAGTGAAGAAACTGAGTTATTTGGAGTTGGATACTAAGATGTTTATACTGGTTGATGATGAAGTAACTGCTAATGAACAAAGTTGTGAAAACCGCTCTGAGGTAGATACATCCCATGTTTAGGTTATGAGGCACGTGAAGGACGATGCCAATACACATTTCTTTTTAAATAGAGCTAGGATTCTTATGTAAATTCATACTCTTTTCCTTTGATTATACATAACGAAAAGGATAAATGTCCATCAATTAGGTCCGTAGCTATGATATGACATGCCATTGTTACATATTTGAGCATAATGACATTTTTTGACATACATATTTGTATCTTGCTTTTACTTTTAGTGGACAAATAGCTTAAATACTGACTATGAAAATAATTCAATAAACATATTTTACCTAATATTATTACATAAATATGTACTCGTACATGTTCTTCATGTCGATATTGTATGATTCTGTGTCGATTCATTATGTATTATTATATAACTTGATTTCACAAAGCTGATATTTCTGTATTGAAACCACACGGTGAATGAAATATATTAAATACATAAAAATGTAAGTTTTAAAATGTTTGTTTTGTTTTTCCTAATTCCTCTACCAGTTCCTTGCACAGCCTCTGTTTTTTCTCACTATTTCTATACTCTGCATGCTGCATATTGTATAGAAGTTCATTCTGCCCAACAAAATCAATAATCTTTTCACCTTCCAGGTATGAGAGCTTACGTTTTACACTCATTTTGCCCAAACTTGCAAGTAAACAAAACGATATCGCTATAATAACCTCACTTCTGATCACAGAACACGTTCAAATCTCTCAAGTTCAACTGAACTGAACTGAAAAAACGATTGCCACCGTAATCTTCGTCGCCTAGATTTCTGCAGGAGAACTGAAAAATCTAGTGACAAACGAATTCAGTTCTTAGTTCAGTTCACTTTTTGGCCGGAGAAAAGCATTTTCATAACAAACAATGCACCCATTCATGATCAAGTGACCCTCAACTGAAAAATCTTAATTCTAGTTCAGTTCAGTTTAGTTTTCAAAGCAGTAACATTTGAGAAAGAGCATCATTCTTTATTACAAGATGCATAGAGGTTCCAAACAAGAGACGAACACTGAAGGAAAACCGTATCTCCTTTCTTTCTTTCTTCCTTGACGAGGTCTCCGCTCAGGTACTTGGTTTGCGAACAAATCTTATTTACATAAATGATTTACATTTGCTGTTTCCTCGGAAGTACAGTAGGTCCCAAAATAAATATATTAAACGTTTACACTTTCCTTGTAAACACAGTATATTCCAAAACAAATGCATTTTAACGTATTTCTTTTTGGTTTCTCTACTAGAGGAAGTATCGCATTTTTAGGAAAAGGTCCGCGAGTGTGTGTGTGTGTCTGTCTGTCAGTCTGTCAGCCTGTGGACAGCATAATTCAAAAACGAAAAGTTGGTTAAAAACCAAAGTTGCTAGTTAAATGTAATATCTTTCAGGGATGCTACAGGTAGATTTTAAAGAAAATAGCCCCACCCTAACTACCCTTTACATGCAACATTTTTTGAAAATTTGATTTTCTTGATAATGACTCTAACGAGTTTGATAAAAATTACATATATTTGAGATATATGTGGGTCAATCCACGTCAAATCGAACACCTGTAAAACACTACTTTTTCATAGGAGGTTCAAATTTTTTTTATGAATAATAGGCATAAAATAAGGAGACCCGTATTTTTTTTATTTCCGTATTTTTAAATTACTTGCTTAGTTATGGCTATTAGAAACTAAGCAATTTCTGCGCGCACCGTAATATAAAATCACTTATTACTCTAAATTCATATGGAGTTGAGAGTTGGGGTTTGGCGCACTGGAAAGGTTAAATATAACACTTTTACAACTTTTGATCAATCATTATTACACATAAATTTTGGACTGTTTTTTTATGGTATATTTTGTAAAACCAAAAATAGAATTTAAATCGATGTGTTAAAAATTTAAAAAAAATACACACGTATTCCCTGACATTTTATCTATAAAATAAGATGTTGAAAACTATGGAGCTTGCATTAGTGCATTTGCTACAATTTTTTTTCTGGAGGCGTGCAAGCGCACACGGACGAGTAACAAGCCAGGTGACTGCAGACAGCCTGCGAATTGCCGCGTCAGCTATGCTAGTCAGATAACTTCTTACTTCCATGCAGAAAAAGGTCTCCCCGATGTACCTTCTTTCTGATACTCCTGTGGCATCTGATACGTGCTTTTGAACTTTTGAATTTTTTTTGAAAAAATCTTATGATGTAAACAGTTCTTTGCTTTCAGCTTCTTCCTTCATGTACATCCATACATTTGAAATAATTTCTCTACTCTGATTGTGTAATGTTTTGATCCCTAATTTAGAATTTACAGGTGGCATAATTGATTTACGCTATGATCAATGTCTCACAAATTCACTATATTCACTCTTTATCGCAAAGTTCTATGTCTTCAACTGCACGCTGCACTAAACAGTGCCTTTGAATTAGCAAGACTGTCTCAGATCATGCAGACACCACTACCTTCCCCCTCCCTCCCCCTGTGCATCGTTTCATTCGCAGAATAATACAATATGAGCTGATGAAACAGACAAAAGCTATGGATTCGCCAACAGCACTTCCAGTCAAGGTCAGGGACCAAGAACGATGGGTCCAGCTGTGCTTTAAAATTACACTCCTTCATTCCTTGTCAAAAATGAAGCTTTAGTGAAACAATTTTCTTTCGAAGGAGGTAAAGCTGTGTGTTGTATGGAAACATTAGTTTAAAATGTATATTTTAAAAACATTTTGAAGATGCTAATAGTGTACGTATAATAGTGTCAGCTAGAAGTATTCTCGTTAGTGTACTGTTGTAACAATCATGGAACCTCAAGCAATGAACAGTTGCCGCAATGGAAGGTGGCAATTGTGTGAGGTTACTGTAGCCGCCACCGCTGCACTGATTTGCAAAGGTAATTACAACTGAACTATTAGAGAATCCATTCTGATTTTTTCTGAGAATATTGAATAAACTTCATTGCATTTTTAGTTTTTTTTCCCCAGATTTTTAAATAGTCGAGTTTATGTTATTATCTAACTTTAAAACTTTAATCGTATAAAATATAATATTAATAATAATTGATAAAATTTTCTAATAAATACCTCACGAAATACAGCAATTTATCTTTAATTTGAGCCAAAGATCAAGTAATTTGCTTCATTACTATCGGAGGTATGATTGATCGAAGAGTGAGGAGCGCGCGATTTTTGGGACATTTCAAAAATTAATATCTGCCAAAATAAATTTTTTTATATAAAATGAAGAAACACGGGCCAAATATATTTTGTTCCAAAACACACGCAAAAAAAAAAAAAAAAAAATCAGGAAAATCTGAGATGTCAAGGTCATTTTTTGCCATATTTTGTTCGATTTGACGTGGAATGACTCATGTATGTCAAATGAAATGTATATTTTGAATTTTCTGGCTATAGCCTATGTAGTCCTATTTACTCTGGATGACTTTTGAATAAGTCGTAAACCGTAAGAGATAGACAAAATCTTACTGTACAAAAAATGCAGATCTCGGTAAAACACACAATATATGCCTAAATAATTTTTTTGTATAGTGAACCATTTTTGAGATATTCCTTGTTATGTGTGTGAGTTTCGGAAAACTTAAAACTTTCGTGAAATGGAACATCGTTGTTCATTTTTATATGTTAATCGTGCAAAGAGAACGGAATCTCAAAGTTTTAAAAGATTTCACTATCGCACAAAGCCTACTGTATTCGAATATTCCCCTTATACCTACAAGGAAATAAGTAATAACAAACAAGCAATAACGATTCGGTCAGTATGTATTTGCCCATTAAGGCACTCTGGGACTGAAAAATAACAGAAAAATTATCAAATCGATCATTTTTAGGTTTATTCATATAAATATTGCCCAAACCTTCAGCAGCGGTTAGCAATGACATTTTTAGGTTCCGTCATTTTCGAATATCCAGCGCATGCTGTATTTAAATACCCCTTTTTTGCTAAAATTTTCGACAGTTTTTGAACAAAATATGGGCCAAAAAGGGCTAAAAATAACCAAATTCAGCAGTAGTGTTAAGTAGCATATCACCGCAAGGGAAAAGCTATGAAGGTAAGTAAAGAGACCGCACTGAGGTGAACGATGCAGCGGCCGGGTGGTAGACCTTCGCCCGGACAGGGCTGATGCACCTTGGGTTAGTCATTTATTTATAAATTTCTTTTGTGACGTGATGGTAATGGAATTTTACCTAAATATGCCGTGTTCAACTTCTCCACTATGTAATTAGTAATGTTTCCTTTAGTCAAAGCTAAGTTCTTGCATTTCTTACTTCAATCTTCACAACTGAAAAACACCAGAGAATTGAAAACCGCCACTTGACAGTCCCGACTTCCAACGTCACTACATTCTACTGTTCCATTAGCAGCCTATATTTAAATTATCGACTGCCAGTGACCCCTACTATCGATGGCTAAAGTTGAAGTTCGAAAAAACACACAGGCGGACTCGAGAGATTTTTAGAAAAAGATCCGTGTGTGTATCTGTGTGTGTGTGTGTGTATCTGTGTGTGTGTGTGTGTGTGTGTGTGTGTGTGTGTGTGTGTGTGTGTGTGTGTCTGTGGACAGCATAACTCAAAAACGAAAAGTCAGTTAAAAACCAACGTCGGTATTTAACTTAATATGTCTAAAGAGGTGCGACACGAAGATATCTCGTTCAAACACACAATTTATGTCATAGTGCATTTTTTTAATGAATCATTTCTGAGATATTCCTTGTCATTAGTGTTAATTTTTCTCTACTTAACCTTTTCTCAAATGAGTTGAAGTTTCTTCAAATGGAAAGTCGTTGTTCACTTTGTTATATGTTAGCCCTGCAAAGAGAACGGAAGGTTAAAACTTTAAAAGATTTGACTATCACTCAAAGCCTACTGTATTCCTATATTCTGCTTGCATCTATAAGAAAACCTGCAAATGTTTGTGTAGACTAATGTGAAGATAAAGGAATGAGCTTGTAAGAATAGTAAGTTTTGGGAGTGCAACATATCAGATTTTTAGAAAACGGTCCGTATGTGCCTGTAGCTGCATAATTCAGTAACTGAGAAACAAAAAGTTTCCTAAACACCAAACTTAGCATTAAAGTTCGCCTTCCAAGAACCCCACATGTTTTTCAGCAGTATGTTTTCAGACGAATATTATATATAAGGCCTACCGCCCAGCCGCTGGGTCCCCCACCTCTGCCCACTACAGGCGTCATCGGTGAGGTGCAGTATTGGAGGGTGGGACGTGGTCAGCGCCCCGAGCCCTCCCGGCCGATTATGTGGTCTTCTAGACCTGGGGCTCCTCAGTTGGTCCCCCCGGGACCTAACGAGGCTGAGTGCACCCCGTGCCAGACCTCCCAGAGGGGATAAAATCCCCATGCTGGTACCGGGGATCGAACCCGGGTCCCCCGCGCCAGAGGCAAGCGCGCTACTATATATACTAAATATTATTTTTTGGTTTCCAGGGGGTCTCAAAACATATATTTCCAGTGAAATCTCGACATCGAATTTTTGGGTGGAATACAATACTCTACTTACCAGTAGAGAAAGTAAAAAGGCATTTCGTTTTATTCACGTGGTATCAAAATATGTATTTCTTGTGAAATCTTGATACAGGATGTTTGGAGTTGATGCAATATACGTTCACGATGATTGTGTACGTAAGTGGCAGAAAGGCAGAAGTGCGTACGATACAGTCATTTATTTACGTGTGCTCGTGACGACAATATTGACATACGAGACCAGGAAGAACCTAACAAGGTAGCCAGCAACCCTTTGTTTAGACAGAATCTCGATGTTTCGGTAATCACATGGCGATGTGTGTCTGTTTATCGTCCATACGTGCCGTTGTGCGCAGGTGCTATTATACAACTGTCGGTATCATAGTGATCAGTCGCATTTCATTTGTTGCTGCGCTGGGTACCCTCGCTGCTTCACAATAATGGACACTCACTCACTCGAGAAACACAAAAGCAAAATGCTTATAAACGTATTGTTTATTGAACAACACGTTGCTTATGTTTGGTTTTATGTTATTTTCATAAAATCCTATTGCTTTACGGACAAATTGGTGTTTATATTTTGTTAGAATATAAAAATTTGAGAAATTTATTAATATTTTAAACTGGGAACATATTTAAGAATAGCCTTATGTATTTTTACTTCCTCCACAAGTTACCTATAGGTAAGCGAAACTTAGACACCGAAGCTTCAGGTTGGTTATGTTCTAGAGGACCGTAGATTTCTCTCCATCGTAGTTGTAGCATAACTATGAGTATATCGGATTTTGTGTAGTCAAGGATCTCTGCACCTAAAAATAACAAACTACATACATTCGCATCATCACATCATGTGCCCGCCTCTGGAGTATGGTGTTATGAATACTATAGATATACCTACATCGTTGTGAATCTGTCATAAAAAAACGTTTCAGCAATTGTTTCAGCTGCTTTACTCATTCGCGGCCAGCTCTGCCGCCTTTGAACGCGTAAATATCGGGTTTTGGGTTTTAGGATTCCTTATAGATACGTTAGATCATACAGATATTCACTTTCTCATTCATATATTCACAGTTTGGGAGCACAAGAAATAATGATACCAACAGAAAAATTCCCACTACGCAGCCGGGAATCGAACCTAGGACTCCTGGACCCCCATTCCATCTGGCTTATCATCTGGATATATAGCCAACCTAACAGAGCGGAACAGCCAATTAAAGTATGTACCTACACGTTGATAAGTGTGAACCTAACATTCCCTATTACATTGAAATCTACATCTGTATTGAACTTATCTGGGCAGGAGAAACAATACCTAGGTTTTTTCACTATCTTTTACAAGAAGTTTCATCCGAGGGTTGATTTTATCTACAATATCGTAGTTCTTGCAAAACCATAATAGGTATTATGGTAGGAGCGCGCAAAATCCGCGTGATGGTAGATTAAAGTATGACGGATAAAAACTCCAGTAACAAACTCATCTATTGTGAAAGGTAGATATAACTGAACATTATTAAATACATTATTTGCACAGTCTAGCAACAGAGCAAGACGAAGAAGCAAATATTTTGTGTACTGCTCTCAAGCATGCGTTCACAACTAGGCCAGCCCTAGTAAACTGCTTTCACTACGTGTCTGTGTTTATCAACTACTGCAAGGAACGAGGGAGGGATAGTATTCTTTCAAGCTTTCCGAGCAATATTCACGAGACCTAAACAGTGTTAATACATCTGCGCATTTGCCAAATGTATGTCCACAAATTTATTCCAATAGGCACGCGGGAATGCAATTATTTTATATCATTTCGTGGCAACCCACTATTTTAGCATCAAATGGAAAATATACGACTGACTCATCTGTTTTAGCTCTCCTCTCAATCTCAATCGCAGAAGTAAACGATAAACGAGTGCTGCGGTTGGACAAATTTATAGAACCATGCACTCAAAACACTTTGTAGGTAAAATCAAACTAAATCCATTATCTTAACTATGTGTTAAACACATCATATTACTTTCTCTACCACGTATGCTATCTCTTTCTTTCTCTCTGTCTCTCTCTCTTCTCTCTCTCTGTCTGTGTGTGTGTCAGTCTGTGGACAGCATAACTCAAAAACGAAAAGTCGGTTAAAAATCAAAATTGGTATTGGTCTTTCAAGTATGGGACACAAAGATTTTGAAGAAAATTCCTCTCGCTTATACTACACTTTACACGGTAAATTTGTCGAAAATTTTGATTTCTAAAAAATGGCTTTTTTTTTTATTAAATTGCAATATGTTTAAGATATTTGTATACTTTGAATTTTCTACGTGTAGTCTACGTAGTCCTGTTTACTCAAGATGACTTTTGAATAAATCGTAAACCGTAGGGGATACACCAAATCTTAGCTTACAAAAATGTAGATCTCACTAAAATACACAATTTATGTCCAAATAATATTTTTTGTAGAGTGAACCATTTCGGAGATATTCCTTGTTATTTGTGCGTTGTCTACTGGATACAAATATTTGGTCTTTGAGAAGGGGGAAAAATACAATCAATTCGTTCCTTCGCTAGCTCAAATGAAAAGGAATAAAAGGGTGATATTGCAGAAGGCTTTGGAATTTTGCGGTTGAAGAAGGAATTATAAACGCAGTTATTACGTCATTGTTGTTAAGTAACCATTATGGTACCCGTGGTAGAAAAGCGAAATTATGCAGGATTTAACAGCGGGTCTATAATGGTAATTATAGTAAGTTGGTGTATAATTTGGCTGGAGAAGCGACCTACCTACCTGTCCACTTGCGAGCAGGCAGCGAGTGTACCAGCTATAAGTAACAGAAATACACATATGTAGGTACCGCTCGCAGAAAACCTATAATCACAAGAATCTCGAGTTCCCGGCAATCACATCTCCAGAAACAAAAGAAGAGAGACTAGCATCCATAGCCCGCGGCAGGAGCAACATGGCGGGCGGGCGCCATATCGTCCTGCCTGCCTGACTGCTTGCCCCAGTATTTCTGTCTTCTGGAATGTACAGCATTTCCTTACACCTCCCTGTCTGTCTGTCTGTCTGTCTGTCTGTCTGTCTGTCTGTATTTCCTACCAAAAGACGTTTATCGCCATCTATTATAAAACACTCAGCCTCAATGTTATTTGACCACGAGCCAACATACCGTATCTGCACCAAATATTTCTGTTTCCCTGCCCGAAAGTTATAAGTCTCCTCAAGTGGCAACATTTCTATGCAGGTATATTGAGTATCACATTTACTTTGATTATCTAGCTCATGGCCCCATGATTAACAGCTTCCAGATAATTTTCGCCATATTTTTGATACCTTATGCCTTCTAGTCAGTGTTGCCAACACAAATTTAGTTGGCGGTTTCAATCTTAAGGGACCCTGAGATTGAAATTTGAATTTTCTATATTTTTATAGGTATGAAATTAATACTTTGCACACTTAAGGATGTTTGTTATAAACTACCACACAAAGTTCTACAGAATTTGTTTCATAGTTTTGAGTGAATTAATTATTCAATGTATTCACAATACGGAAATAGCTTAGTACTGAAAATATTTCATATCCTTCAAAAGCTAAAATATCACATTTATTATTTTATAAACTCTAATTTTCCAACAAACACCATCAATCTGTGCAGGAAGAAAAATAATTACCTTTAAAGTAATTAATTTCTTTGCTTTGATGGACATTGAACATATTTTCTTTTAATTTTTTTGTGTATTTAATTTTTTAAAAGTAAACAAATTTTCAGATTTCGAAACCAAACACTGAACTTGAAGTCACATAAATGGAGCACATGCTGGAAAAATTCTAGGAGCATAGCACGAAAAACCAATTTTTCTACACACATGCACCAGATTTCCTGTTTATCACACCTTCTCTCTTTTGTTTAGGAGCCTCTCCTTGGATTCATAGCTTAATCAATTCTTTCCACTGAATTTGATTCTTTTTTTAGCCCTTTTTGATCCATACTTTGTTTACTGCCGAAAAATTAAGCAGAAAAGGTAATTCACATGACACTTAAAGTCTGCACTAGACATTTAAAAGTGGCAGAATCAAAAAAAGTCACCATCAACGGATGACTTAAGATTTGGAAACCATTTATATGCATAAACATAAAAATTATCAACTTGATAATCTGTCGGTTATTCTTCAGTCCCAGAGTTCCTTGAAATTCGCAATTAAGCATATACCATAACTTATTTGATCAAATTATTGATACAGTAACAATCGTGCGATTAGTGTACATAGAAACCATGTAAGAATGATGGCAGCTCATAGACGATTTCGGGAATCTTCACTTGAAGAAGTAGATGAAACAAGGGAAATTTCTAAAACAGAAAACACCAAGAGAAACATAACACAACCTTGTTTATCGACATGCAACTGTTAAAATAGTATTGCTATTTTGTATAGTTTCAAAGAGGTTTAACAGTAAACATATATAATTTATGATTTAATTCACTAAACTTCAGAGGTCTTGGCTTGGCAAAAATACACTTCAAGTTACCGTAAGTAGCTTTTCCTTAAGAGTTTTATTATCTTCTGTTCTTGCATTGTTCGCTAAAATAGTCAAACCAAGCCTAACTCGAGGTTGCGTTAGACAAAATCACTCGCAATTTCTTCCAAATAACATAACCTATCATATATGAATTTCCATCTTCTCATTCTTATGTTTTGTACATTTTGTCATTCCTTTGTTTAGTCACTGTCGCCAACTGTATCCCACAAATCGCTGAAAATGTATTGTACATTTCAGTCGATTAAGAACCAAAATACCACTCCAGTTCAATTTGACAACTCTGTTTTTAACAATTGTTCTTTTAATAATTTATTTATTTTTGCAAATGAAAAGTTATTTGTTAATATTAAAATACAGAGAGATTAATTTGAGATTATAAATCGCTTTTATATTATAACAACCAGAAAACTTCGAAATCCATGTAATTTATGGGTTACGTTTTACTCAGTTGGTAGTGCTGGGTAAGCAAATACACTAATCGAGGTTAATATATTTTAGGTTATTTTTAATATAATTCAAGATTTCCTGTGCAAATCTTTGCGATACGGTATTTAAATTCATATTTTATTTATGAAACAGTCCATATACACATTCGACGGTCTGACTCTAGCTCTGCTTGAGAATTTATCGCTTAGGTTAGACATTCTTTGATATTACTTGCGATAATTTTTCACGCTTGAATGGCAGTAACATTATCTGGTTTTTCACCTTAAACACTAATATTTGACGTGATACATCCATATGTGTTTTGTACCCATTCTTCAAGAAATTTCCAACTACTTCATGTTAATGGGGATAAACATTTGTAGAAATTGTCTTACTACATATTTCCTTAAAGGTACAAAGGGATTAATAAAAACAGTGGGTCTAAGTGAATCAAATATTTTTAGACCTGCTTGTTAAGTAATAGTTTTGATATTCTGTTTTCTGTGTATAAACAAGTGAAAGAAAACGAATAACGATTTGCCTTTTGATAAAGCTCGAAGTATCTGAAAATTCAAACCAATAACAAAGAATTTCTCAGAAGTGCTTAACGCCACAGAAAAATGTATTTGGCATAAATTGTGTGCTTTAGAGATCTGCACTTTTTGTACACTTTACTAGCTATGCAAAATAATTCCGAATGGCGAGGACTTAAGAGACCATTCACAGGGAAAAAATATATATATTTCATTTGAAATGAAAATATCTTAAAATGGTAATTTAGTTTAAATAATTAAGGCCGTTTATTAGAAATTGCAAATGTTAAATATTTTCTATGGAATGAGTAGCCTGTAGTTGGGGATTTTGGTGAAAATATTTGTGTTGCATCCTTATAAAATACTGGAATTTTTTTTATTAATATCCTCCAACGTAATGTCATATTGGACTGTGAATTAATGAAATTGGTAAAATGATGTTCAAATGAGCCCGAGGTGCATAGAGCTTACATTCGTCTTCTCAGGATAAGGGAAAACCTTCGTTAAAGTCTTATTTGGATAACTCACCCTAAGAGAGATTCGAACTCGTGACCTCATGGAGGTGAGGTAGACACGCTACCACCACGGTACCGAAGAGGGCCTGATACTGTAGTTAAATAACGATTTTCTTAAATAATCGACTTTTCGTTTTTGAGTTATGCTGTTGACATACACACACAGACGTTTTTAAAAATGCTTTTTTGGATTCAGGAAATCTCAAATCGTGTGATTCCAGTGAAACCTCTGCATCGAATTTTTGGATGGAATGCAATACTTTATGCATACGATAAAGTAATATTTGCTGAAATGAACAGGACTCAACATAAGTTAAACACTTAGATTCATATGTTAGGGTGAGGTTGGTTGGAGAGATTTCTAAGGAAGAACTCAAGTATTTGTACAAAAAAACTGAAGGTTTTAGTGTAAGCAGGATAAGAGGAGTCAACGCGATTAAAGCACCTTAACTTTGTTTACGTTTTAACCCCCACGTAGTAACGGGTAGCAAGAGAACGTTCCTACGAGAGGTGGCAACAAGAATGGAATGAGGAGCACGTAACTTCAAAGTGGACCAAAAGACTGATTACAGAAATAAAACCATGGTTACATAGACCACATGGAGAAGTGAGTTACTGTGTAACACAGTTCCTTTCAGGACATGGCTGTTTCAAGAGTTATTTGTACTCCTTCAAACTGGCACAGGATGACAGATGCCCATATTGCGGCGCTATCGACACAGCAGAGCATGTGCTACTGGTCTGCCCAAGATGGATCTCTGCTAGACAACCTGT
>CM060968.1:57848106-58083106 GCA_030765045.1 Tenodera sinensis
TGATGGTGATGATGATGGTGATGGTGATGATGGTGATGATGATGATGTTGATGGTGATGATGATGGTGATGATGATGATGATAATAATGATAATAATGATAATAATAATAATAATAATAATAATAATAATAATAATAATAATAATAATAATAATAATAATAATAATAATAATAATAATAATAATAATAATAATAATAATAATAATAATAATAATAATATGCTACGCTTTATGAGAATTACTAACATACTACTTGCAATAGCAAAGTTATATTGCACAACTAACGAGGAAAAACAAATGTCAGTAATATGTAATGACAGTAGGCGCGCAGAGCAGGCTAAAGAAATAAACAGGGATAATTATTGCTCCAGCAAACAATCGAGTAAGGTGTAATATTGGATGTGCTAGTGAGGTGACTTCATAGGTGCATTCGTTAGAAAACGATAACGTTTAAGGGAACATGTTACTCCATATGATCAAAATTTACATTTTTAGGTTCCGGTTTTAAAAAAAAAAAATCTCGTGTGCTTCTAGTTTAAGAAAATATATACTTTTATAGTGTTTCGATCATAATAACGTTTTAAACCTAGAGCGCGTCCCTTTAACTCAGTAAGTGCCACACGCCCTTTTTGATTCTAAAGTTTCTTGGCTTCTAAGATGATAAAATCACGGGTAAATTTTATTTTGCTATCACTGGCTACACTATAGCGTCATGATGCTTCTTTGTCTTTTTATAATGTAATAAACAAAAGTGTTGTTTTGGGTTGTTATTTTTTATTTTTCTAAGTGCAATTTACTTTTGTTTTGTTTTCTCACGAGTTAGTTACAATGTCAAGACCTCGTAAATTATTTAGAAATCAAAATTTTCACGGGAATCAATTTACAAATGACAAATGTGATGAAAGTTCACGTACTTCTACAAAAGCATGTGCTTCTAATGAGGAGAGTGTGGTTAGTTCTTCAAAGAAGAAGTTATCCTAGCAGCAGGACAGTGATCTTTCAAGTGCAAATATTTGTGTAAATAATGATAGTAATGTCGTGATGACTGTAAATATATTATCTAAAAGAATGCTCCGTGTAAATGCTGAAAGTGAAAAAGGTCCAGCTAAGATTATACAAATGATTATAGTCCTGGAATGCATTAATGTGTTAGAACATTGTTGTCATTTTTGGAACTAAATTTTCTGAAGGTTACTTTTTTTAACTTAAGGTACATTTTTCTCAGAAACTATTCGTACATAAGATAGAAAGCTGAAATTTTGCATACATGTACTATACATAATTATTGATTTTTGCCACCATTTTTATTAAGATATTATGAAAATTGAAATATTTTAGAGGTATAAAAGCGTGAAAAAAGGTAAAATTTTCAAATAATTTTTTTTTTCACTGAACTAGTAAACATAACTAATTGAAAGTGGCGGCAAATGTAGATAAATATAATTGCGACGTGCTTGAAAATTTGTGGTTTTATACTGCAAAAAGTTGCTGAGATAAATGTTTCTAAACTGAGGCATGTTTTGAACAAAATGTTCGTGTATTTTTTAAAGTTTAATATTTTTTATAAAATCAGATAGTCAAATTAGGATCATTAATAAGTTAGCTAAACATTTCCCTGTATTTTCTTCGCATACTGTAAAAATTTCAAGAAGTTCCATTCAGAATTTATTACATTTTTTAGTTTGTTTCTCAGAGTACCATAGTATCATGTTTCCCTAAATAAACCTAGGTGTCTCTCAGACCCTTAGCGACCAACGGAGGGTTAGGAACTGCAGCAGAAACATAATTTTGAGCTCATATTTATCTACAATATGCAGGATATTTGTACAATTCTCGCTACCAAAAGACAGAAACGAGTTGGTTTCATGACGAGTTCTGAATATTGGGAAGATTGTAACATTTGTGCAACGTATGCCGTTGGACCATATGTCCTTCCGATGATAGCTTTTCCGAAACAGAAAAGCAACTCTGCTCTTAAGAAAGCTGGTTCACCACGAGCTACTTATTCGCATTTGAAATGAAACTAGCGAAATGAAGAATTATTTTTTGTTCGACTGAAACACTTGCCTGCTACAGCGTGTTCTTATCCTGCGTAACCACTACAGACATTCAACTCTGTACAGCTTTGTATTCTGTAAAGAAAATTGTATGGTTGTTTTACTTCTTCATAGATCACACCGACTCTATCTTCTGGACGTTAACTGTGATTTCTTTTTGAAAACGCTCAAAAAATTGCAAGACCTGAGGATTTGCTGCATTGTTCATTATATCATGCAACAATGCAGCGATTGTGAATGCTGTAGGGCAGCGGTCGGCAAATCTATACCGGCTGATGATCTGACGTCACGGGCAAGCTATACGTTGCCCTGTTTGAACCCTACCTCAGCCACTCAACACGTGTTCAAACGAAAACAAACAGTGGTGGACACCGCATCGATAGACAAGGCTCTTTCGAAACCACCAAAATGCAAAGGAACTTTCCTATTCCAAGAGATAATATTTTTATTGTGCTATGGGTAAAAATGTGAAATGTCTATTGTGTTTGAAGGCTTTGATGGATATTTACAAATCAAACGTTAATTGACATTACAAACGTTCTCGCAAACACTCCAACCAAGTCACAAGTACGAAATTTTAAATTATAAAACCAATATTCGTAAATGTTAACAATAAAGTTTAAATATTCAATGAAGCTTCGTAGTCTAGTGAAAAGGTACTTACACTACTTTATAAAACCTTAAAGGTCATTGTGTAAAACACAATTACAAATTGAGGTTAGGGATTTTCAAACAAACAGAATTTTGAAATCCAATTACAAAACAAGTCCAGTCTACTATTATCTAGAGAACTTGATATGACAACATTTCCGTCTCTCCGTTTATTTGCTGCGCATGTTAGTTCTATATGTGAGCAATTTTGTTCTAAAGTAAAGATTGTAAAATCCAGAAGCAGATCGCAATTTAAAGATGAAAACCTACGTGATGTGTTATATGTCAGTACTTATGAATGAAGGTTACATGAACAGTGCGGGACGCGTTCCCCTAGACATTTCCTGATCTCAGAATTTAAAAACCATGAAATGTCCCCATTAAACAGTAGGAAATCTGATTTTATAACTACTGACTGGTTCTATTCACATTTGTTCACTTGGCCTCTATCAAAAGAGGCTATAGTAGCGTTAAAATTAATTCCAGGCCTTAAAAATAAACCCAAGCAACAAAAACGCTTTACTATCTACTACCTGGCAAAGTCATAAGGCGTATCGGATACAATGTGAAGCTGCCGGTTGTATATGTGCGCTCATCGCACACACATAGCGAGACTGTATATGTACACTGTTCAGGTACAATCATATTTTCAGCACAGGAACGTTTAATATATCGGCAGGCATGATAATTCATTTCTTCTGCATTACTATCTGCACACCAAATTACTGGTATTTCGCTGTTGTAATAAACAAGATAAGAAGCGATCACAGCGCTCGACAATCAAGGTCAATACCCCTGGACGCTTTGCTAGGAAGTATCTTCTCAGGGAGTTTCCTGGCTACTATTGGTGTTTTTGAATGTGGTAGCATATGCATGTGATCTGAGCAAAGAATTGAAATCACTTCTCTTTGGACCTGAGCATATCTGTTCCATGTTCGTAGGTATTGTTCAGATTGTCGCAGTGGTAGACGCTTACCGACTCTGGTACTGTATTCTACAGTGTGCACGTGCTTTCTCCAGTTAGAAAACACGATGAGTCGAAAAATAAGTAATTATTTCACGTGGTCTACACCATCCACAGTAACGATGACTGCATTTCAAGGTATAATACTAGAAGTTCAATGATGCTGCAATCGAAAACAAAAGCTGTGTCTCAGTGATGAAAAATTTGATGATATCCCTGAATGTTGGTCTTTAGATAATAAAGGTATTTTGTGAAAGAAAAAAAGAATAAGTCGGGAAACTACGATAAGACAGAAAGAAACAGGATGAATATTGCACAGTCGGTGGGCTGCAATTTCTGAGTCATCTTACGGGGATGCAAAAGAAAAAAAGAAAATGAAACAATTGATCTCCCTGCGAAAGAAAATATTCAAACATCAAACATACCATAAGTTAAAAAAAAATGGAAACTTTTGCACGAGAGCTTTCGAAAGCAGAAAGAGAAATGACTACAAATGTGTTCCGTAGCCGTAGAAAGCTCCTGAAAAGAGCCAGGCTATTAATTATAAGTCGACCATAGGAGCAGACAATCGATATTGAAATCTGCACTATTTATCAATCATTATAGACAATATCTACAAATTAATCCATCAAAGACCAAGGTAATGACCAATTCTGTGGATACACCAATTCGATAGAATACTGCAGGGAATACATTTATCTAGGACAATCAATCAGTCAAACTGAAAATAAGGACTAGAAATAAAAAGCAGAATTAGATTAGCCTAGAGTAGGTTTTGAAGTATGAAATGTATTCAAGTAGATAAACATATCAATGTCAACACACATCCTGCAAGCCTCTGTCATCCCGCTTCTCTTATACGGAAGCCAAACCTGGACGTTCACCAAGGCACAGATTCAGACGATACAAGTGAGCCAGAGAAAAACGGAAGGAACATTCCTGGATGTTAGCCTCAGGTACACGATAACGAACGAAGAGCTGAGACGGAGGAGTGGAAACGAGGACGTGACCACCAGTGCTAGGAGAACCAAATAGAGTTGGGGAGGCCACGTGGCCAGAATGCGCCAGGATAGCTGGTCCTATACAACAATGGTATGGGACATAAGATAAAGGAAAAGGTACAGAGGATGCCCACGGCAGAGATGGTCGCAAGAATTTAATACAGTAATGGGTGTGCAGTGGATAAGAATGGCGAGAGACAGAGTGAAGTGGAAAGAAATGTGGGAGAGGATAAAAGCATAGGATAGTACAGTGCAGCGAAAAGTGTGAGGGGTCATACTACATAAAGGGAAGTTAGACACAGTCACTGTGATGTAAATAGCAAGTAGTGACAGTAAGAAAAGTGCAAAAACAACACTGTCCAGGGAAAATTTAAGGACTTGTTTATTTATTTATTTATTTATTTTTTTTTTTTTTACAATGTTAGTTGCTGGGTTTATTAATTTCTTGCGTTACATATAGACTACTTAGACTTGAAAGAAAAGAAAACAAGTCCAACCCGAGAGTTCTCCTACGCCTTTTTTTTTATAGAAGAATAGAACTGCATGTATACGAAACTGTAATGCTGCCGATGAAATAAAGAATATATTAATGAAAAATAAATGTTAAAGCACTCTCAGTCTCTGTATATGTATTTAGGTATGTATAAAATTAAACGTCTGTTAAGAGAAGCTCCTTTACAGCGCCACTGCGACTTTCATACTCCTCCTTTGACCGTGCATCATGTACATGCCCGGTTGTGTTCCCTGACGTCACAATTCGTGCTATCGCGACTAATTTGTCGACTCTTACTGTAGGGTAAGGACATTCTATGAACATGCTGTGAACGTTTTTCAAAATGAAGACGATATTAATAGTTGAAGCATGATATAATGCCCATTTCTCCCACCTGCGGGAGCAAAAGGACAGCAACATTTTTAGCCACTTAGTCACTGTTATGCCATTACGAGACACAAAATATGGATTATTTTCAGTCTCTACACACTTAACATGATAACAGTTGGTAGAAGTGAACACTACACTCAGGTCTCCCCTTTCTTGTTGGTATTCCTGGTAGATATTCTCTTCCTTGTAGATAGGCAAGATACTTCTAACGTTCTGGACTTTCGCTTCTGCTGCTGCCTTTTCTACTTCAGCGCAGGCAGTTTTCCTAGCTTTTACATCATTTATAACTTCTGGGCTTGTTATAAAATCAGATTTATGGATTTGCTTCTGATTTCTCGTTTACAAATATTTATCTGGATTAACATAAACTAGCTGAAAAATGCGTTTTAATAAAGTATTGTGGAAGAATGCTCAGAGAAAATCGTGTAAATGAACACAAGATTTTTCAAAACTAATGTGCAATTCAAACGGGAGACTTGGGTTCGATTTTCGGTACCGATGTGGGAGACCTGGTCTGCGATGCATTCAGTCTCGTTAGGCTCCTGAGGGTGCAAATGAGGAGCTACTTGATTTACAGATAACGGCTCCTGGAAATGAGAACCGGTCGGGAGAGTTGGGGGCGCTAACATCCCAGCCTTCAATACTGCACCCCAAGTGTCGCTTTTCAGTTGCTTCTCGCAATGTCATGAAAAAAGAATGGAATTTGAAAGCCGGTAAATAGCGTGAGTTTCTTGTATCCGGATTATAGCTATAATATATGACTCAGTGATAACTTGCAGAGAGGCGGTCGGAGATTATGACGACAGAGGAGAGCGCAGGGTCCCTACATTTTCCAGTTAGAAGCACCCCGGCGGAGGCTGACTCAGCCCGGTTCCTCACTCAACCCTCGGGTGCGTACTTCTAAGGGGGGCGCGGGACTCGGAAGGTAGCTCTCCTCCCCCCCTCGGGCTTGCACTATCCCACGGGGGCCCGGAAACCAGTAGCCTCACCTCCAATCTGGGGAAAGATAGTTTTAGAGAGCATTTTTGTTCTCCCTGCCGTGCTGCTGCCGCGACGCTCACCGACGATTCCAACCCTGAAAGAAACCTAACGGGATGAAGGGTAAAATTAAACTATTAATGTAACGAAATTGAGGGACAGGAAATTCGGAGGATATGGAAATCCTTCCCAGTACGCCCTAACGACCCGGGGAAACGTCTGAAAAAATCTCTTACGTTTACGAGCTATTCAAAGTCATCCAGAGTAAACAGGACTACATAGGCTATAGTCAGAAAATTCAAAATATACATTTCATTTGTCATCCAAATATCTTAAACACATAACATGTTAATCAAAATCGTTAGAGCCGTTTTCAAGAAAATAAAAACTTCCGAAAAATTGTCCATATAAAGGGTAGTTTAGGGTGGGGCTATTTTCTTCAAAATCTTCGTATCTCATCCTTGAAAGACATTAAACTTAAATACCAACTTTGGTTTTAAGCGAATTTTCGTTTTTGAGTTATGCTGTCCACATACTGACACACACGGGGACCTGTTTTTAAAAATGCTTTTTTTTATTCAGGGGGTCACAAAACATATATTTTCGGTGAAATCTCGACTTCGGATTTTTGGGTAGAATACAATACTTCCCCTAGTTACCACTAGGTAACCCATGGGTCAGGAAGGTCGAACCCGCGACCTCCGCCTGAGCCACCTCGGTCGGTTACCTATAGGGTAATGTGTGATGAAGGTATTTCAGTAAATACTTCTCTGAAGCAGCCTTTGTAAGAAGCTTGTAGAAGAGATGTTAAACCAAAGCATCATAGTTTTGAGCAGGATGGGCTCTATTGTTAGTAAAACATGCTAAAACACTTTAAGAGACATGAGAGGTGTGATTTAAGATGTTCAGGAGTGTGTGCTGACCCTCAAAAGATAATTACCCTTTACTTTGCATACAAGTTATCGTGTGCAGCAGACTCCTGCAGGCGGTTTAATACATCACACACAGTAGCATTTTATTTAAATTTCAAATGTCTCGCTCGCTCGCTCGCTCCTTCCCTCCCCCAGAAAGGAGGAGCGATTAAAATGGACACGCCCTAAGCCACCTGTATTACGCATTTCGTGTTGTTCGTTATTTTCGTTTGGTAGATACATAATAAGGTAAGGGTGCCCGTTTATTATATCTAAGGCCTATTCAAATTGCTTCCTTAGCTCGCCTGGCCAGAGGCTATACCTCCACATTTTGATATCACTGTACCGCCTGTTGTGGTTAGATATCCCCCATATGGTGGTGGGCTCTGACAATGGACATTGCCAAACAACACAACCTCTACTTACATCACATCAACATTTGCACTACTTGTTGCACTAAACATTTCCTTCCAGGTGCAACGGGACCGAATCGACAGTCACATGTTCAGAAGTACGTGTTCACTACAGCCTCATAAAAATATCATTTCCCATAACATGTCTGTTTTAACAAGACCTATATTTTTTGCATAGTAAGATTTGGTCTATCTCTCACGGTTTACCAGTTATACAAAAGTCATCCAGAGTAAACAGCAAAACATGGGCTATACCTAGCAGAAAATTCAAAATATACATTTCATTTCTAATAAAAAAATCTGATGTGTTACACTCACATGACTTTCTCTACTCTTGTACTAACCATTCTTACAAACTCTTATTCCTATATCTTCTTCCTGTTAGTTGAGATAAACATTTGTACAAATTATTTTATTTTTTATTTCCTTGTAGGTGTAAGGAGAATATGAGAATACAGTAGACTTTAAGCGATAGTCAAATGTTTTAAAGCTTTGAGATCCCGTTCTCTTTGCACGTTTAACATACAAAAAATTGAACAACGATGTTCCGTTTCACGAAAGTTTTAGGTTTTCCGAAACTGACACAAATAAATAATATTTCTGAAATGGTTCACTGCAAAAATTGTTCGGACATAAATTGTGTGTTTTAGCAAGACCTACATTTTTTGTATAGTAAGATTTTGTGTATATCTTACGGTTTACGAGTTATTCAAAACTCATCCAGAGTAAACCGGACTACATAGGCTATAGCCAGAAAATTCAAAATATACATTTTATTTGTTGTACAAATATATTAAACATATGACATTTTAATCAAAATCGTTGGAGGCATTTTCAAGAAAACGAAAATATTTGAAAAATTTTCCATGTATGTAAAGGGTAGTTTAAGGTGCGGAAATTGTTTTCAAAATCTTCGCGTTGCATCCATGAAAGATACTAAACTTCAATACCAGCTTTGGTTTTTAACCGCCTTATGATGTCAGTTATGATGCACACGCGCGCGCGCGCACACACACACACACACACAAAGACGCGCGCGCCGACCTGTTACTAAAAATTCTTTTGTGAATACAATAGGGCCTCAAAACATGCCTAATTCCGTGATACAAAGTTGAGCTTCTTGTCGTGCTTTTGTTCTGCAACAGGTAGTTATAAAGTATCCAACAGATAGCTGAACAGTTCTGCAGCTGCTGAGAAAGGAAATGGCTATGGATTATGTTGTTCAATGATGCTGATGAAACGATCAACATTTTGTGAGCATTGGACTCCCTGCCGAAACAACATTTTCAATTAATTTCAAACAGGAGGTAAATATAAAGACAATAATGTTAATAATGGTTTGTATTTTGTAACGTAGATGAAGGTCAAGAGAATCCATGCACATGCGTTGTCATTGTTTTTGAAATCAGAGAATTAGGATGAATTAGGATACCACTATCACGGATTTAGGAATCCTATCACGTATATCGGGGTCATCGTCACAAGCTTTATTTCTACAATTTTTAGTATATTTATACAACTTTTTAATTCTCAATCAGGTAAAATATGTTGTAGAACATTCCAATTGTGTTCCTGAATCGTTTTTAAATGACTTTTGTCCATTTATGACCATTACCATGCACTAATTCAGAACTACACAACCTCACCCTACTTCCGATGAAATCCCAACATTGAATTTTTGGATCGAAAACAATACTTCCCCTACTTAATACGTAGTAGAGAAAGTAAAAATTATGTTATCTTTCCCTGAACACAAGCTGGAAACAAAGTAAACAAATTTAATGCGTTACATTCACATGACTTTCTCTACTTTTGTACGAACTATCGTTACAAACACTTTATTCCTTTATATGTTTTATGCTATTTGATATAAACAGTTACAGAAATTATTTTGATTTTTTTGTAGGTGCTAAGGGAATATGGGATTGCAATAGGATTTGAGGGACTGTCAAATGTTTTAAGAGCTGAGTCTGTTTCTTAAGTTGTAATGTTTCCTTGTAATTTGTTAAAATATCTTCATAATGGAAGTCTGTAAAGTTGGAACTTGCAAACTACCTTACGTATTTGCAAATTAAATTTTATGGTATACAAAAGTGTTTTGTTTCATAATAAAATAGTAATTTTATACATTTGTAAAGTGTAATTGAAGGCATGAGCGTAAGAGCAACCTAACCTCACTTTTTTTAAAAGTAAGAGAAATAGAGGTTTGTGCACACCTTAAAAAACAAACATTAGTTAACACTGTGGTATATCTTATTAGAGTTAGGATTACATCACTCACCTTAAGCTTATAGTTTATGTAGACTCCAAAGTATTTTTAATTTATTTTTATTGTACTTTGAAAGAAAATGTGTTAAAATAAGAGCATTAATTTTTCTTGTTTTAAAGGGATCATAATCTAAAGCTACATATGTTTACTTATTATTAACAAAGAACAACTGTACATTAAAAACTGCCCTTAAAGTGCACATTTGGCCAATTTCAGGCACTGAATCAAGATCAGGTAACTCAAAATGTCGTATCTGAGACTTCCGGGGAAGGAAGACGCTTTTTCAGAATTCTGTGATATTGATGAAAAATGGAAGTACATAATTGAGCAGTTTAAATACGTGTTTTAGTTTTAACAGAGCTATGTTAAAGATAGCAATCACATTCTAGTTACTTTATTCTATTTTTATACCATTTATGCGCTTCCTAAGGTGATTTCAAATAGATCCCAAGAAATAAAAGTGCTTACATTTAGTTACAATGAATGGTTTTGGTATTACATTATCCATAAATTGTTAGTATTTTTTCCCAAACAAGAGATGGCAGCACTAACAGGAAACTTTTTGTTTTGAGACTTAGATCGTTTTTTAGGACAGGTCTTCAGTTGTAAAGTAAGCAGTTTGTGTAAGTGACTTAAGATTTATACAGAAAGTGGTATTAAATAATACCTTAACAAAAAACAGAACAGACAACAGGGTACATCATTTTTGAATTAACAACACAGTAAGACATCACTGAGAAGAGGATATAAACTACTGTTAGGAGCAGTAATCTCGGTGGCCCAAAAGAGGGTCACTGTATGGGTTTTCTTAAAACCCAATGTATATTTGTTGTAAATATCAAAAAAATTATAATCCAATGCTAAATTAAGTCTGTACGCTGGGCCCCATGTACCAGCACCAGACAAAATTCTTTTAATAAAATAATCTGAATCTGAAAAATAATTTCCCCCCCAAATCGCAGGTCAGTGTCAGGGCACCGCCATGATACTTGACCTGCCTAAGCCAATGATCCACCTTTAATATCCACCCACAATCATCCGGTTTGCTTCGGCGGTACCGGACACACACCACCACTGTTCAAATAAATTGAGTCACCCCAGAAATAATATTAGTTAAGTAGTAATAAAAAATAAAATAAAAAAAAAAATAATTGCGTTACGAAACTACGGTTAGATCTGTGAACTGGTGGTAAGATTCCTGTCAGCCTACGACCAAGCCAGCAAAGTGACCATTCCCATGGAGAGGTTTGCACTACTGATCACCGTCATCCAGATGGCCCACAATGGCGGATCGAACAAGGTCTTGTACCTCGTTCAGATTCGCGTTCTGGAACGCATGTGGTCAAGCTGGTCAGGACAATGAGCTCCACTATTTTGCTGGAACGCATGTCCTAGACATCCTGGTTTCGGAAACACATCTCCATCAGAATGTCATATCTCGTCTCCAGGGCTAACACTGTCTCAGATCGAACCGCGCGGGCCGCCAAGGGGGCGGTACAGCAATCTATGTGAGGAGAAGTGTGGTCCACAAACCCATCCAGCTCCCTCCACTTCAAACCCTAGAGATCACGGCCACTTGTGTCCACCTCGGAGGTACTGAAGTCCTGATGGTGTCTGCATACCACCCACCCCAGTGACAGTTCGTAGTTAACGACTACCTCTTCATCCTCGCCCTACATCCCCATGTCATTCTAGCCCGGGACCCCAATGCCAAACATCCGCGTTGGCATTGCGACCCACGTGCAGACAGAAGAGACAACGAAATCATCCACATGGTAGACGCGGACCCTCAACTCAGAGTGGAGGGTCCCTGGCAACCCACTCACTACCCGCGAGATCTAGGACGGCCATCCATCATAGACTTCGCAATCATCAAGCATTTCCTATATCATCTATCACTCACATCGGTCAACGAACTTCACTCTGACCATAACCCCGTGTTGGCCACCATTAACACCCGGCTTGCCAGTCACTACGTCCCGGTTCAATACCGGAACGTCTTCTGGGACTGCGTTAAGAGTTGCCTGAATGGCTCCATCCCTGCCAACCTCAACATCACAGATATCCCAACCCTAGAGGCTGCGGTATCCTCCTTCGCCTCCATCGTGAAGCGAACTGTCCAAAACCTTACTACCCACACCCAGCTCCTCTTCACGTCTTGCCCCTAGAGCTTATTCTGCTCACCCGCCACACTTGGGCGGCTCGCAGGCTCTATCAGAGGCACCGCACGCCGCATCACCTAGCGCTTCTAAGGCGACTACGCAATGAGGTTCGTCTCCGACTGCGCGAGCACAGAGTGCGCGCGTGGGAGGACAAGATGACTCGCTTGAACCTATAGGATGGCGACGTGTGGAAAATCGCCAAGAGACTCAGGAACCGTGGTGGATTACACACCTCCCCCAACCTGGGCACCCAAGGCCTGGCCTATGAACCCCAAGCAAAGCAAATGTGTTTGCTGAATACCTGGAGAGGACTATGAGGCCAGGAGATGATCCACAGGACCTAGACTTCTCCAACCGGGTCCGTCAGGAGGTACGTCAACACCTTTGACGACCATCCGAGAAGGCGGATCGTCTTCCCATCGTAAAACCCAGCGAACTCCAGGGCGCACTCCGGCGTCTCAACCCCAAAAAGGCCGCGGGGCCTGACGGGTTAACCCCTGTCTGGGTTCCGGTCGGGCCACAAGCAGCTGCTGCGTATGGTGGAGGCTGCCACCCTGGGATATCAGGACAGTCGCCGCAGTCTCTCTGGACGTTGAGAAGGCTTTCTCCACGGCCTGGCATGCGGGTCTCCTGCATAAACTCATCCCACACGTTTCATACACCTACTACACTCATTTCTCAAACACAGATCCTTTGTGGCCTGAGTTGCGGGAAACAAATCTACACGCAGGCCAGTTCGAGGCGAAGTCCCCAAAGGTTCTGTACTGTCCCCCACGCTAGTCAGCATTTACGTGGCCAACATCCCAACTGAGCAGCACGTATGCTGGCGACGTGCTGCTATACTGTACATCCTCACATAACCTTCCTCCCCATACAGAGACACCTCCACCTCCTTCAAGAATGGTACAGGCGTTGGCGATTGTCCATTAACCCGGAGAAAAGTCACGCCATCCTCTTCACCAAACGCCATTTTCCCACCAACTTTCCCACATTCACATATCTTGGAAGAAGGATAGAATGGACGGATACCATCTCCTACCTGGGAGTGAAGCTTGATAAGGGTCTTACTTTTCGGGAACACATCCACGACTTGTCGCAGCGGACCAGCGGGGTAACTGCATCGCTGTATCCCATGTTGCTGTTTGGGATGCCCATTCCCTTGAAGCTACGCTTTTTTCGGGCTCTCACTATCCCAATCTTCCTGTATGCCTGCGAAATCTGGGGCATGGCCGCAGATTCCCATATCCTGCGTCTGCAGTGTATACAGAATAGAGGACTTCGGATAATCTATTCTGTATACCGCAGATTCCCCTCGAGAGTACTGCACGAGGCGTCGTCCCTCCTGTATTTGGAGCACGAAATTAGGCGCCGGACAACTAAATTCTACGACCTTATACCACAACATCGGAGCGCCCTGGTTAGGTCTCTTGGGGACTATAATCCCAGAGAACGCACGCTTGTGTGTCACCGGGTTCCCCGCATGGCTTGTGGGCACCCCCGGTAACAGAGGATCTACTCCAACAACAGCGCAAGATGAGCTGCCATAAAGTCCTTCCAAGAGAAGCTTGGAATTAAATTCTAAATGTTAAACTTCCATATTTGGATTCACACATCAGCAGTGCCCAACGGAAGTTGTACACTGAAAAACAGCCGTTGAGGAGCATAAAGTTGCTACCTCCTTACCACCCCCAACCCTATCATCACCCGTCACCCTGCAAAACCCCACATCCCGTCATAAAGTGGGTAAGCCCTAAAAGGGCAGGTAGGTACACGAACGACACACCTCGGGCTGTTTTCAACCTGCCAACAGCGGTCATGGTAAATATCAATTGCGTCTTCTATTTGTATGCAGAATTGGGTTTCCTTATTGGTCACCGTATGGGTTTGTAACTAAACAAGAGAAATGTATATATTCTAAATATGCCTAATTATAAGTTCATGCCAATTGTAGTCTGTAAGCCGGGCCTAATGTACCGGCACCAGGTCAAAACTTATTAATAAAGAAATCTGAATGGAAGACGTAATTGATAACAATTATGTTTCGCTTACTATGAGAGGTTTCTAATAAATCGTTTGGGATTGCTATTGCAAGATATTGGACATCGTATTCAGCATACAAGAGGCATACTGAATCCTTAACCTCAAACAAAATCTGTGTTGCCATGTACTGGGTAGAAGCTATTAATAACAGGTATAGTAAGATACTGTACTTCTTAAATAATTGTCCCTACTTTTCTCTTAAATGGCAATTTTATTTCTATTTGATCTTAAATGTCATCATGTTGAACCTAGACTGAAAATCCCGTGTTTGCATTACAGAGAGTCACAAAGCATATTGGGCAAATTACCAATGAAGATACGTATCATCAGGGTAGCCAGTATACTACAAAGGGAGAAGTTGTAATTGTGTGTTCTGAGTACTTGACATGTTTTAATCTTCAAATCCAACCAAATGCACTTCAAAATCAAGAAAGACGACCTTGTTTTGGTTTCAACATATCCTCAGTTACACTAATATAACATGATATATACATAATTTCTTTAACCTAAATATTATACTTAACATAATAAATAACAAATATTTACAGATAATAGTTTAATATAAATATTAAAATCAACATCGTCACGTTGACATAGAAAAGCTATGCAACACTTAACGTCACGTAACGGAGAAATCCGGAACTACAGGATAACTCTGAGAATATAGTCTCAGCAAGCTGGAAGCATTCATTAGTTTTGGTATTCTATGGTCGGTGTCAAGCAGCTTTATTAGTAAAATGAAATAGTTTAGTGTTACGTTTTGGGATGCAAACGTTTAGTGTAAAGATTTGATTATAATTGTATTATACGTGTTACCCAGGGCCGTATTTACGTAAGGGCAAACCGGGCAACTGCTCAGGGCGGCACATTTTAGGGGGCGGCAAAATTACTGGAAAGCTGCACCCAAAAAAAAAAAAAAAAAAAAGCATTGACATGAAACATCAAGTTCCTTTTGATTCTGGATTAATCGATTGAAGAACTGAACAACAGAGTTTCTTCCTACAAGGAATTCAGTGAACCATTTATGTTTTTGACAAATCTGAAGATGCTTAGTCCAGTTGAAATTCAGGAAGCATCATCCAGACTTCAGAAAGTCTGCAGTTCGGATCTTGAAGATTCAGCATTTGTACCTGAATGCTTACACTTCAAACGCTACATAGAAAATAATGAAAATGCGACGCACTCTCCTACACAGCTTGTCTAGTGTTTACCCAAACTTAAACATAACTCTACAAATATACTTGAGCACTCCTGCTTCCAACTGCTCAACTGAGAAAACATTTTCTGCTCTAAGATGCATAAATAATTATTTAAAAACATCACAAGTGAAGGATCGTCTTAGTTATCTTGGTGTTCTTGCAATTGAATCTGACTTACCAGTGTAAATGGACTATAACGAACTCGTAAACTTGTTTGCAAAGGACAAGGCAGGAAGCCTCTTGTTATTTAAACAGTATACGTTTTGACATCTAATATGGGGTGATGCCTCTTTAGTGAAAGTTCTTTCTATTAAGATGTTCCTACTTAAATTTTAATAACCTCACTTATGGTGTTTGCCACTCGTACTTAAGTATCCAAACTAGTGAAACCATTCTCTATGTTGTGAAAATTTAAGTAATATATGTATTGCAAGTTGGGGGGGGGGGGTAGCAAATGTTTTGTTGCCCAGGGGCGTCAGAGGCCCTAAATTCGGGCCTGGTGTTACCTATTGTTGTTTGAGACCAGAGTTATTACGTTTTAAGGAAAAGGAAATAAAGAATTAGGTAAAGAATTATGTGAAATATTTGTTTCAAATCATAATTCAAATAAATAATTATTTTATAACAGTTTTGTAAAGTTTAATTGTGGTTTCACAACTGTTCAACATATGCATTAATGAAAAATCGCATGAATGATTTTATGTACATATATGTTGATGATAATACTGGTTTATTGACCAGTTTCTGCAACATCTTGATTGCAATTTAAACGCCCTACTTAGCTGGTTGAGCTTTGCACATATGTATCTACCGATGACGTATTCTTTGGTTGCCATCCTTATACGGGCTTTCTGGACTACCTATAATTTTAAATCTGTGGTAATATCTTATACTTGTTCCGTATCCAGTTACTATTATAGTGAAGTTTGCTGTAAAATCTATGTTTATCCTCATTCTCTGTTGAACTTATGGAAAGAACTGCATCTTTGGTTGAATAATTTGACCATTCCTATTGCCGCTTTTCATTTTTTTTATTAATGTAGGTTTTGTGATTTTGTTGTATAAGTTGGTTCGATTGGTTGGTCAGTTTGTTTATACCATTGTGAGCTTTTATCTATTGAAAATGAATACATAATTCACTCTTGGCTCATGATTCTTTTGAATCAATAGTAGATTATTCATTGTCAATACTTATCGACTATTTTAGAAACGTGGAAACTTAAATATTTTTCTCCAGCCAGGGTTATTCCTCATCCTTCCCTAACAGTGGAACTATAATGGAATCAGGGGGTCTCAAAACATATATTTCCTGTGAAATCTCGACATCGAATTTTTGGGTGGAATACAATACTTCCCCTACTTACCAGTAGAGAAAGTAAAAACGAAAGGTTGGTTAAATGAGAAACTTGGTGTGAAGTTCAGCATTTTCCAACAATACGACACTTTTATTTTGAAGAATGTGCACCCATCCTAGACTATCCTTTTATAGAACATTTTAAAAAGTTTGATATCTTCAAAAATGACTAAGAATTTTGATTAAAATAACATTTGTTTAAGATATATTCATAGCGAATGAAATGTAGGTATATTTTAAATTTTCTGGGAATATCCCCTGAAGTCCTCTTCATTCTGGAGACCTTTGTGGAACTGGTAAACCGGAAGAGAAAGACAAAATCTCACTACATAAAAATGTAGATCTCATTAAAGGACACGATTTATGTATAAGTTATGGCTAGCCATTTCCTAGATATTTCTCTTTATTTGTTGTAATTTCCAATATCTATAGTTTTCTCAAATGGGAGGTCGTTATTCGTTTTCTAATCTTTTGGTCATGCAAAGAGAAAGGAATTTCAAAGCCCTCCCTTGGAAATTAATGAATTTAATGTGCAAAGCAACTACTGAACATTAGACAATTGTTTCAATTTTGTTGTAATGAACAATTTTTATTTAGGGCAGATTAATATGGTTATCCGCAAAAAAATAATATAAATTTTCATAACAGAATAATGAATTGTATTTGATTGCAAACTTCCAACCTGTGGCCCTCCCCTGAAAAAATGTCTGCCGACGCCCATGAAGCCATCACATAAACATATGAGTATCACTCAAAGCCTGCTGCATTCCAATATTGCCCTTGTACCTACAAGAAAATTAGTAATAAGATAATTTGTACAAATGTTTATGTCCACTAACACGAAGAAGATATAGGTATAAGAGTTTGAAGAATGGTTAGTACAAGAGTAGAGAAAGTCATGTGAGTGTATACTAGGACGTGGAAGTGAGTGTGTGAGCGTGCCATGACGACGTAAAGTCTCGACTAACAAACACATCACGCCAGAGACATCTCTAATGAATCCTTGTTTCGCACCTCGCCCATGCAGATACTTTGCAATTTACACGGCGCGATATCAGAGACATCTAGGGCGGAACCTGCACTTGATGCAAATATCGACACCCCCACACTCTTTCTACCAAAAAGTGGCGCATTCCTGAGCTGCTGCTACTGCTACTGCGTGGAGGAATCCGGGAGCACGGCGCCTCAGGGCTAAACCAACCCCTTTTTTGTTACATCTTACATTTCTTTAGCTTCATCCACCCTCCTAGGTTTTTTACTTCCATTATTTTCCACTTCCCTTCCTCCTTTTCCATACTCTTTTCTTCTGTTGTTTCCGTTCAAGTATTTTTTTTTTTCATTTTTACTTTCTCTACTATGTATAGTATGTAGAGGGACCACTACATTCAACCCAAAAATTCGATGTCGATATTTCACCGGAAATACGTTTTGAGGCCCCTGAAAAAAAAAAAAAATAAAACTCATATTTTCCGAAAAAAGTCAGTATACGTATGTATGTGTGGGAGGGGGGGGGTGGGTGGTCGTGTGTGTATCTGTCAGTCTGTGGACAGCATAACTAAATAACGAAAGATCTTAGAAACCAAAGTTAGTTTTTTGCATGTTAAGATTTTGTCTATCTCTAGCGGTTTAGCAGTTATGCAAAGTTCAACAAAAGTAACCAGGACTACATAGGCTATAGCCAGAAAATTCAAAACATTCATTTCAGTTGTCATAAAGATATCTTAAACATATGGCGTTTTAATAAAAATGTTAGAGTGATTTTTGGGAAAATAAAAAATTTCTAAAAAAATGTCCATGTAAACGGTAGTATACAGTGGAGGAATTTTCTTCAAAATTTTCGTGTCGTATCCTTGAAGTATATTAAACTTGAATACCAACTTTGGTTTCCTACTGACTTTTCGGTTTTGAGCTATGTTGTCTACAGACAGGCAAACAGACAGACAGTCAGACAGACAGACAGACAGACACACACATGCACACATATCCACAACCCCTCCCCAAACACCCACACACACACCCCTACACGCAAGGGCCTTTTTCTAAAAATGCTTATTTTTGAATTCATGATTCCTCGAAACATATTTCTGGTGAAATATCGACATCGAATTTTTAGATCGAATACAATACTTCCCCTATTTACTATACGTAGTAGAGTAAAATTTGTTTAAAGTTAGAAATATGCTCGAGCATAAATAGTTGTACGAAAATTCACTACAATGTCCATTAAAATGCTCGTATGGACATTACGAAATTCGCTCTGTTCGCTTCGTAATCATAATAGCATATTAATTATTATCGTTGTATTGGCATTGCGTCATATAGTATCATGATGAAACCTCGATAATACTAACTTTTCATTGGAATGCAATAATTCCTCTGCCCAATATAAAAGATGCCACACAAAGTAAAACTAAGTTTTACAGGTATTAGTTTTGCTATGACAAGGAAATGATACCGAGTAGAGAGAGTCATGTGACTGTTCACAGATGTAGGTAAAGTTGCCCTCGAAGTGCTAAAAGTCTCGGCAAGCGCTCGTAATAACAAAGCAATACAGGAGGACAGAAAAGAGGAGAAAATAAGGCGAGACAGGCAGGTCCTAAGGGATTAAATAAAATTCAGATGAAGTTCCCCCACATCGCCTGTAGGGGGCCGTGTGGGTTATAAAATCACTTGCACGCAAGCTCCTTGTGTTACGCATGCGTACTGCTCTACACTGCCCAATCACATCCTTTGTATTCCCTTCTGCAAACTAACATTCTAAAAACCACCTGCCTTTTATTACCTTCAAAACGGATTCTTATGTCTGTTGTAAAATATTGTTAAAATTGAGACATTAAACCACACCAGAATAAATTAATGTGAAGAACAAATGGAACAAAAGATCGTTTTTGGACAGTCGACACTGAAAGTGGAGCTTTTAACACAAGAGAAGCGAATTAAAGGTCGTACTTTATGCACCAGTACGATATAGTATATTATATAAGACTATAATGATAGTAATTAAGATACGAGTTTCAGGATTTTCATACGAGCATCTTAAATGCCAGAATACTCAAGTTTTATACGACTATTTATGCTCTACTATATAATGTTTAACTTAAAAATATTTATAAATTAGTTTTAGTATACTACTCTTACTTGAGTCAATAACTCCATTGACCTGACCTTGTCTTCACAGTGAAACAACTGTCAGTGTTGTGATATGTGCGCAGACGCGAAAGTATTGATTTTATTCTGATCTTGACTTTGAACTTTTTATTTCAAAATACAATAGTGAGTCCACAGGGCCGATAGTGTCATACTATGTGACAGTTCTTCGAAGTACACCAACAATACATTTTGTGAAAGTGAGGGAGGTTATGGATGTTGATTTTCTCCAATCCATGAATTGTAGGTATATAGAATCTCTCGAACCTGTTTCTTGTTTTTATGGCAATGGGTTATTAGTCACATTGTACCTACGTCTGTAGAAATTTCCAACGGTGTAAGTTGCAACTTACTGTCAACACGTGTCGACATTTTTACATTTTCTAAACTCACGTTAGTTGTTCTTCTGTTTAACTTACGAGAATAATCCATATATCCAGTTTGCAGTTTAATGAGCTTATTAAATTACCGTCTGTGTTTGTAGATATTTAATAAATCTATTTCGTTTGAGTAGCTTTTACATTTCATTAGTCTTTTCACATGATTAATTTGTTATATCAGTCACATTATACGTTCACAAAATTAAAATCGTCATATCTTCTTAAATGTTTCGCCAGTTCACCTCTTCGTCGCGTTTGCAACCCTGTTTGATCTGAATCGTTACTTTTTTTATAAGTGCCTGAATAATTGGTAAAATGGCATCAGCTACGAATATAGATGAAGTTGAATTCCAACAGCGGAACGAACTTGAATGCTGCTGAATAACAGATGGACAGATGGCACAGATGCGTGCGCTCTGTAAAAATTCTTGCCTCCACCTCCCCTCCGGGAACTTGCTACTCGGGTCGCAAGGATCAGCTCGTCGCCCTAGGTGAGAGAAAAGCTTCATTGGAGCCCCAGATGACAATCTCAGTGTCAGGGACTTCGTGGATATTTGGTGTCTCCCTTCATCTCATCCATTCCGCCTGGCGGTGGCAGCCCGCAATAGATCTTTCAATCAAAAATGTGTAAACCTGTAAAACTATCTGGAACAACATAAACATGATACGAAAATAAGGTTCTGTAAGAATAGCTGGAGACAAAGGATAATGGGAAGAGAACGTCTGGCAAATCTAACACCCAACGTGTTTATAAAACTTTTGTATGTATGTGTTTGTCCTTGAAAAGCACAATTCAAAAAAAGATATATTATTTACTTAGATTGAAGTATATTTTAAGAATTCGGCACTTTTTTGAGCGTTCTGATTGTCCAGTTTGCTCTGTCCTTTCATTAAAGTTATATACTCCAACCGTCCAAACAGCTTTACTTATTCTTGGTAACATAGCTAGGTAATTACATCTGAGCAAAGCAGTGCCTTCCGCAGGCGATTCGGTGCTTGAGCAGTCAAACACAATACGTCTCTAATATCTCGCAGAATCAGTCTTTGCATACTCAGTAGTAAACCCGCACTTGTTCAAAAACACAGTGACAATAGACAACACACACACGCACGCACGCACGCACGCACGCACACACACACACACACACACACAAGCAATAGTAACTAGAGAGAAAGAAACTGCATTCGAAGAATGGCAACAACAATGGACAGCATCAAGGAAAGGAGCAGTAACCAAAGAATATTTCCCATCCGTGAGAAGAAGATTGAACCAACGGTTACCAATATCTCCGGAGTTCACAGCAATGATAACAGGACATGGAAAGCTAAGATCATATCGCCACAGGTTTGGATTTTTAGATAACCCAATGTGCAAATGTGAAGAAGAGGACCAAACAGTAAACCACATTATATTTCGATGCAAAATACTAAACAACCAGAGAAACGCAATGATTAGGAAGATACAAAGTAAAGGTGCTACTTGGCCCATAAACAAAGAAGAACTTGGAAACAATTTCATACAACCTTTCGTTAACTTCATTAATGCTATACAATTCACAGAAATAGAATGACTTAAGTTCAAATATAAATAATTTCTACTCCTTACCAAAATTGCAATCAGTATCATTGTCCAAACACAGTTCAATACTCTACTGCTGTTACAAGTATAATAATATTTGCCTTTCACTATATGATAAGTACCAGATTTATGATTTTGTAAATGTTCAAATAGAACATCACCAACATGTACATGTATATAAAATGTAAATTGTATGTAAATAAATAAATTCAAGCATGTAGTATTCATATGGAATGGGGCATGCATTAAAAAAAAAAAAAAAAAAAAAAAAAAAAAAAACACACACACACACACACGCACACGCACACGCACACGCACACGTGCACACACACACACATACACACACACAGTAGTCCAGAGAGTTTTTATAAAACCCTAGTGTTACGTAAGACTCATGTAAGAAGACTCGACACCAGCTCATTAAGATTAAATAAGGGCAATGTTCCCGTGTTTATAGTGCCTACACCAAGATAAATGATCATGATTGGCCACACGGCTCGAAGGCCTTTGTGGCTCCCAAAAGAGGGCATTTTGAGTAACCATCTCTTCTACGTATTCACTAAACTATACTTAATAAATTGAATTAAGGAACCACTGAAGAGATATTTTAGCCTATTTGGTCAGTAAAATTGATTTTGAGATTTTTATTGCAAAAACTACACCTTAGTATCTGCTAAGTTCTAATCCGCTGGAAAGGGAGGAAACACATTTTTTTGGATACCATTTTTAAAGTGGTGCGCCTCTGCCTTTTAAATGGACATGGACATGCCCATACCTTCCATTTCAACTTTAAACTCATTTTGCTCTTCTTCCACAAAATCTGGCTAGAAATCTAAAACTTTTCCCAGGATAGCTCAGAATATGGGTAATAAATTGTCTGTTTGGAATTTTTATATTGTTTATAATCTTTCTTTAAACATAATTAAATAAGAATGCGCTACTTTTTATGACATTTTTAAATTTTCCTGTTTTAAAAACATTTTCAAGAAAAACTATTCATTATATGAAGGTTTCTTTCCTTCAATTTGTTAAAAGTCAAAAGTTCAATATGTTTTGAAACCCCTTGAATAAAAAAAAGCATTTTTAGAAAAAGGTCCGCGCGCCTGTGTGTGTGTCTGTCAGTCTGTGGACAGCATAACTCAACAACGAAAAGTAAGTTAAAAACCAAAGTTGGTATTTAAGTTTAATGTCTTTCAAGGATGCGACACGAAGATTTGGAAGAAAATAACGTGTTAAACGAAGAGGGGGGGGGGGGGGAACTAACACATCGAGGTCCATAAATATTAAGGTACCAATTATCAAATTATCTGCACTAATACCCCATAATATCCTGTATATATCAGAAACAAGCACTCAGCTATTTTTAATAAAAATAATATATGTTTAAGGTACTATCATTACAAATAAAATATATATGTTGCATTTTCTGGCGATACTCTACGAAGTCCTCTTCATCTGAAAGGAACTTCGTCTAATTCGTAAAAATGTAAAACAGAGATAACAACGTATCACACAGAAAATGATGATGGTTAAAACAACAATTTATGGTGAATTACTTTTTTCTTTCATTAATGGTTTCCGAGATATTCGTTGATATTGGTTGGAATTTTTCAACTTATGCACATTTTGAAGTATGTTTCGTTACCATTCTTTCATTGTCACGATGTCATGGAGAGTGTATAGAATTTCAGTACCAAGATATAGCGATTACCGCTTCAGTCTTCTAGATCCTATTTTACCTACAACGAACTGTTTAGTAAACCCATTGTTACAAACCAGTTAACACGAATAGGGTACAGGTAAACCTACAGACGAACGGAAATCACCGGGGCAGAGCACCGCAAGTACTCCACAATGACAGTTTTGCTTCCACCGCGACCCCTGCGACAAACGAATAGAGAAGAGATCTGAAGAATAATGGATGACGTTATCCGCAAGGATAAACGGGTTCCCTAACGTTTACAGTTGGAACGCACCTGGCATCGCTGGAATACACTCGCGTTCCCTCTGAGGCGGGGCCAGACTGGCAGTCCTTGAACGATGTCAGTGAAGCAACCTCACCGACCAGCCACAACCCACCGAAAAGCGTCATCTGGTCCCACAACCCTGTAACAGATGACAATACAGGAAATTATAGGAGCATGAAATAAAAACTGAAAAAGTTGTGAAAGAAAAGGGGCCAACCCAACATTCGCTTACGGACTTGCAAAATCACTATAAATCCATTGGTCACAGTGGGCGGGAATCGAACCTGGCACGTCCCAAATGCGAGTTGACACCGTTACCGCACCAACACCTGGTTCGCTCATTCTTGGCAAGGAAACAGTGTTTGCAACAATAGTTTGTGGAAGAATGAGCAGAGAAGACCCTATGAACTCAACACATTTTTATTTTCTTTATTACGTACAATAAGTAGAAGTGTTGTATTCCAGCCAAAAATTCAATGTAGAAAATATATCGTCGGAAGTATGTTTTGAGGCCCCTTCAATATAAAACAAGGAAAAGTATTTTTTAGAAAAATGTCCGTGCGCGCGCGCGAGCTTTTGTGTGTGTGTGTGTGTATGTGTGTGTGTGTGTGTGTGTGTGTGTGTGTGTGTGTGTGCGTGCGCGCGAATCATAGGTAAATCAAAAACTAAAAGTCTGTTAAAAACCAAACTTGAAATTTAAGTTTAACATCTTTCAAGCATGCGACACAAAAGGTTTTTAGAAAAATCTTTCACCCCGAATTATCCTCTATAGGGAATATTTTTTGAAAAGTTAGATTTTATCAAATATGGTTCTAACAATTTTGATTATAATACCATGTGTTCAAGACATTTTCATGATGAAAGAACCCTATATCTTGAATTTTCTTAGTTCTTGTTAAAACACGCAATTTACGTTTAACGCATTTTCTTGTGGTGAGATATTCCTTGTTATTTCTCTGAATTTTGAAATAGTTAATGCTTTTATGAAATGGAAGTAGTTATTAGCTTTTACTTTCTCTATTTTTTAGTAAAGTAGGGGAAGTATTGTATTCAACCCAAAAATTTGATGTCGAGATTTCTCCGGAAATATGTTTTGAGACCCCCTGAAACCCCCCCCCCCCCCCCCCAAAAAAAAAATGTTTATAAAAAGATCCGTGTATGTGTGTCTGTCTGTGGACAGTATAACTCAAAAACGAAAAGTCCGTTAAAAAGCAAACTTGCTATTTATATTTAATATCTGTTAAAGATGCGACACGAAGATTTTGAAGGAAATTGCTCCACCTTAAACTACCCTCTACATGGAAAATGTTTCGAAAATTTTAATTTTCTTGAAAATGGGTCTAAGCATTTCGATTAAAATGCCGTATGTTTGAGATATTTTTATGGCAAGTGAAATGTATATTTTGAATTTTCTCGCTATTGCCCATGAAGTCCTATTTATTCTGGATGTCTTTTGCATAACTAGTAAACCGTAAGAGATAGACCAAATCTTACTATACAAGAAATGCACATTTCGCTAAAGCACACAATTTATGTTAACATAAGTGTTTGTGTAGAGTGAACCATTTCGGAGATATTCGTTGTTTTTTGTATGAGTTTTGGAGAAATTATACTTCTGTGAAATGGAACACCGTTATTCATTTTTATATATTAACTGTGCAAAGGGAACGGAATTGGAAAGAAAATGTTTAACTCAACTAACACGAAGAAGATATAGGTATGAGTTTGTAAGAATGGTTAGTACAAGAGCAGAGAAAGTCATGTGAGTGCAATACATTCTAATATAGGGAGCCTGAAAACGCCTATTTTCGGTGAAATCTCCGGTTATTAAATGCCAGCCGCAGAAAAAGTAAGATTTTGAATGCCTGTATAGTATAATAGGGTATTTTGTAAAAGTTTTGAGCCGATATTGGACAAACGCTTGTCTGGAATGACAGTGAGCGATCGGGGCGCCACTGTCTGTCTGTCGGCTGCACAACCAACTTTTATCGTGAACAGTAGCCCACCTTATGCCCTACAGATACACACGCGATCCGTAACACGCAGCCGTCCAATGGCATCCAAAGTTGTTTATAAAATCTTGTTACAATTATCCCTCTTTTGTTTTTGTAGCTAGTCGGAATGTCTGATCGCCTCGCGTGCACTTCTTATTCTGCAGTCCTTTACCTGGGGGTCCTACAACAGTGATATCGTTGCAATCAAAAAAATATATCCAGTAATAACAGACTATTTTCTCCGTTTCACCCTAAAAACTCTGCGTTTAGGAGCAAAATAGTACGTGCCGAAATACCTTGGTAACGCGTTCAACTTCCGGAGGTTTAAAACAATGGTTTAAACTAGAATAGATTAACTGGTTTAACCGTTTCAGGCCCAGTGGTTTCAACTAAAAAATACCCAGGTATTCTTGTGTTTCCCTTTCTACCTCTATTGTAAGTAGAGGAAGCATTGTATTCCACCCAAAAATTCGATGTCGAGATTTCACCGGAAATATATGTTTTCAGACCACCTGAATAAAAAAAAAAAAAAAAAAAAAAAAAAAAAAAAAAAAAAAAAAGCATTTTTAGAAAAAGGTCCGTGTGTGTGTGTGTGTGTCTGTGTGTGTCTGTGTGCCTGTGTATGTGTGTGTCTGTGTGCCTGTGGACAGCATAACTCAAAAACGAAAAGTCCATTAAAAACCAAGGTTGGTGTTTAAGTTTAATGTCTTTCAAGGATGCGACACAAAGATTTTGAAGAAAATTTCTTCACTCTAAACTGCCCTTTACGTGCATAATTATTCGAAAATTTTTGATTTTCTCAAAAACGACTAACAATTTTGATTAAATGCCATAAGGTTAAGCTAGTTTTATGACAAATGAAATGAATATTTTGAATTTTCTCGCTATAGTCGATGTAGTTCTGTTTACCCTTGATGACTTTTCAATAACTGGTAAACCGTAAGAGATAGACCAAATCTTACTATAAAAATGTAGGTGTTGAAACACAGAAGATATGTCGAAATGCATTTTTTTCTGCAGTGAACCATTTCGGAGATATTCCTTGTTATTTATATGAGATTTCTCTTGCCCGTACAAAGAGAAGGGAATTTCAAAACCTTAATATAGCGACTAGCTTTAAAAGATTTCAGTCACTCAAGGCCAAGTGTATTCCTATATTCCCCTTGTAGCTACAAGGAAATATGCAATAAGATAATTTTTGCAAATGTTTACCTCGACTAATATGAAGAAGATGGAGAAACTAGAGTTTGTAACAATGGTTAGTACACGAGTAGAGAAAGTTATGTGAGTGTAATACATAAGATGTTTTTGTGTTGGATCGTTTTGAAGTGGTGTGCCAGCACTCTATGTCATGCTCAGTTTTAATGTTGTGACACCGGGCGCGGTGCACAACAAAGGACTGTCGGTGCTAAGTTACTTCACATTACATACCTTGTCGGCGAACAAACAAAGGCGTTGAAGGTCAGAGTGCCTCGCGCGACTATTTGTGTACTGGTGACTAATAATAAGCGCAGTGCAACACAAATGATTGCTGGAATCTTCGAGAGGGGTCCGGCGAAATAAAATAGAAGTGAACCTGGTGGATATATAGATTCTGCTCTCCTAGACCACCAAGGTAACCTCTTGGAAAGGATACATAGTCTGTGAGAGAGAAAAATAATGTTATCAATTGCTAACTGTAGAGTACTACCCGAATTACTCAGCATTACCCTGGTTTGATAGTTTATCACAAATAATATGTATATGAAGTCTGGCCTAACTGATAAATTCTCGAGCGAAGTGAGAGTTAGACTGAATTATGCTTATTTATCTAGAGTATTTCATATATAACATATGAATTTAAATACTATATCTGACTAGAAATGTTCGCATTAGATAATAAATTTAAGTTGGATAGCAAGAAGGTAAATATAAGCCTACCAAGTATTCGCTTTTTATGTAGTTTGATTCAGTGTATGGTTTCTGCCTAAATTGTACAAGAAATTATGGTAATACGTATTCTTTTGTAAAATGCTACCTACCTGTTGAGTTTAAAAAAGATTTAGTAGTGTGTCACTCGGTGGTGACGCGGTATGTCTCACCAGCTATAAATAGCATTGACCTTGATCCCTACACCTCACTCAATCTCCTCAGTTCCCTACTGTTCTCAAACAGCATGTGTCATGTATCTTATCAAAGTGCTTGAAAGTGAAATTCAGTTTAAGATGACATCAAAGGTCATAGTTTCAATGGATAAAAAGTTGCACGCTGTTAATCGAATTGATAAGGGAGAAACGTTGAAGAAACTAGCTGCTGAATTGCGAGTTGTTGGCAAACATTTTGGCGCACTTGGAGCGTCAGCACGACACACTCCAGCTGAACTGTTAATGATAAAGCGTTTGTGTGATCGTATTTCGTTCAAACGCCACACTGTTTAAAACAGAACACTGTGGATCAATCCTTTGTTAAGAAATTGTGTGATTTTATATGGATAACATTTTTATATTTTTAATGTCTTGTAAACAATACACACTATGTACCGTACATAATTCTGTTGCAAGAGTTTTTTATCGTCATAAATGGCAAATCTGCTTATTTAAAGATTTAAGAATTTTGTTTTGCTTATTACCCATATAACTCAGATTATCTGGGTTTTCGATTTTCAGGATTGCCTTTGGTCCCAGTTAGTCCGAACAACGAGGTTTTACTCTACTCGGCGCTGCCAACTGAGTAAAACGAAACCCAAGAATTACAGGTACTATTTGGATCTTCTCTTGTTGCTATTACTAAATAAGTTTCACGATTTATTCCTACAACTTTTAAGGTTAGATCGCACTTGCCCAACAGCTTTGTGTTTCTTTGGAGACATTTAAAAATATTACTTAATACGCTTAAAGAGTTAAACTCCTAGGATACTGTAAAGAACAAAAATAAATAAACGAATTAAACAAAACAGCGGAAGGCACTGTGCAAAAGCACTGTTGAACAACTGCAAGTACCACAGGAAAGATCTGGTGTGTTACACTCACATGACTTTCTCTCCTCTTGTACTAACCATTCTTACAAACTCATTCCTATATCTTCTTCGTGATAGTTGAGATAAACATTTGTACAAATTATCTTATTGCTTATTTCCTTGAAGGTAGAAGGGGAATATTAGAATACAGTAGGCTTTGTGCGATAGTCAAATGTTTTAAAGCTTTGAGATCCCGTTCTCTTTGCACACTTAACATACAAAAATAATAAAAAAAATATAAATAAATAAAAAAAGGGAACAACGATGTTCCATTTCACGAAAGTTTTAAGTTTTCCGAAACTCACACCGATAACAAGGAATATCTGCGAAATGGTTCACCCTACAAGGAAGTTTATTCAGACATAAATTGTATATTTTAGCAAGATCTGCATTTTTGTACAGTATGATTTGGTCTATCTCTAACCGTTTACCAGTTATGCAGAGTCGTCCAGAATAAATACGACTACAGGGGCTATAGCCGGAAAATTCAAGACATACAGTTCATTAGGCATAAAAATGTCTCGAACATGTGACATTTTAATCAAAATCATTTGAGCTATTTTCGACACATGAATTTTCGAAAAATTGTCCATGTAAAGTGTAGTTTAGGGTAGGGCTATTTTCTTCAAAATATTCGTGTCGCAACGTTAGAAGACCTTATAAGACCAAAACATATATTTCCGCTGAAATCTCAGCGAAGTTTTGCGCAGAATACCATAATTCCTCTACTTACTATAGAAGAAGAAGAAGAAGAAGAAGAAGAAGAAGAAGAAGAAGAAGAAGAAGAAGAAGAAGAAGAAAATCAACCGATAGTAATAATTTCCCCATTGACAAGTTGTACTCCGTCTGACGGACAAGGGGTTATCTTCCGTGGTGTAGCGGTAACATACTAGCCTCTGGTTCCCGAGGTCGCCAGGTCAGACCCAAAAAATGCGATGAACTTTTTTCAGGCACAGAAATGTTTGGCATGGCTTCCTTCTGAAGGGAAGTAAAGCCGGTGGTAGATTTATTCAAGCCTATTATAGAGATCTGAGTAAAATTCAGTGCGCTTTCACGTCCACCGTAGTTAAAGATCTCTACAAATAAACTCAAAACAAAATGGACATGGCTTATAAACCACATACAATACTTCCTCTACTTACCAGTAAAGAAAGTAAAAATGCGTTTGGACATAAATTGTATGTTTTAACAAGATCTACATTTTGGTATAGTAAGATTTGGTCTATTTCTTACGGTTTATCATTTATGTAAAAGTCATCAAGAGTAAATATAACGACATGTGCTACAGTGAGAAAATTCAAAATATACATCCCATTTGTCATAAGAATATCTCAAACATACGGCATTTTAATCAAAATCGTTAGCCATTTTCCAGAAAATCAAAATTTTCTATTTAAAGGGTAGTTTAAAATAGAGGAATTTTCCTCAAAATCTTCGTGTTGCATCCTCGAAGCATATTAAACTCAAATAGCAACTTTGGTTTTTAACCCATCTTTGGTTTTTGTACTATGGTGCTCACAGATACATATACAGGTGAGCGCACACGCAACCACGGACATTTTTCTAAAAATGTTTTTTTTTTTTTCTTCTTTTCTTGGATTCAGAGGGCCTCAAAACGTATTTTAGCATGCGTAGTATGGAAAGTAAAAATGAATCACAATCATTCATTTGACGAAAGTATGTTAACTAACCGGTGATCTGCTGAGCTGCTATTGAACTTGGACCTTAGCCCTTCTCTCATTGGATAGCCTTCTGACAATCATTACATCTTACATATAATTTTGACGTGTGCTGTTATCTGTTTACAAGCCCACCTCTGTGCCATCAATAGATGGTGCGAGAACTGGCGTATGTCTATTAACCCGGAGAAAAGCTCTGCGATTCTCCTGGCTAATACGATAGCCAACCGGCTCCCGCTGGACCTCGTGCTTCGGCGCCGTCGGATCCCCTGGGTCACTACGGCGAAGTATCTCGGGATCACGCTGGACCGACGGCTGACGTATAGACATCACGTCAGGGGCAAAGTACTGCAAGGCCACGCTGTCCTGCGGCAGTTGTACCCCATCCTCAGTTCCCAAACCATGCCCCTACGCCTGAAGCTTCGGCTGTATCGAGCGATCATCCCGCCTCTGGTCCTGTACGGATGCGAGATCTGGGGAGTGGTGGCAAGGTCCACCTTCATCAGACTCCAGACGTTGCAGAACCGGGCATTAAGGATGATCTATGATACAGGCCGAAGATTTCCTGCCCATATCCTACACGAACATTCCGGTATCCCGTACATTGTCGACGTGATCAAAACTCGCGCTCGAACAATGTACAATAAACTCCAGAACCACCCCAACCCTCTGGTGAATACCCTGGGCCAATACGACCAGAGACAGCCGCGCCGACTACCATCCAAAAGATTGCCGAAGGACATCTTAAGTCCGGCGATCTAATCCAAGATGGGAAAGGCGAAAATGCAATCTGTACTCAAAACAGAGCGAATCACCAGTTCAGTCCACCTCTCAGCGAGTGACTGACGGCCAGAACCCTGGTAGGAATTAGCGCGTAAAATTCGCGCACAGCTCACTTGCGAACCAATCCCTGCCTACAATCCCTCCCGTTACTAAAAAACCCCTGTCCCAACAAATTTCCCAGTGTAAACATCCCTGTAGTGACACCGTCAAAACCATCGCGCAGGTAAAGCCGTATGACGGCTAGGTACTGCGGTAAAGACACTCGACCGGGGGAACAATCACCTCACCTCCGTTCGACTCGAACTGGCGTCTGGCGTCTGGCGTCTGGCGTCTGGCGTCTGGCGTCTGGCGTTATCTGTTGTGTATAACCTTCTTCAAATTTGTCTTCTCTTTTTGTTTTTTGTCTACTGAATCACTTTTCTCATTTACTTCCTTTATGCTTTTCATTTTCCTATATTCTGTATTATTCTAAATACCTATTTCATTGTAACTATTTTTCCCTTCCCTTCTTCCTTTTTAGTTTCTTAACAATTTGCTAATAATTTGCTACAGGTCGTAGATTCACTTTCTTTTTATTCCTTGTTAATCACTTCCGTTTCCTTTCCCCCTCACTTAACTTTCGCTTTTGTAATTTCTACTTAACTTTATCCCTAAGGTTTTGATTGCATCCTATCTATCATTCCCAACTACGATTAAGTTAATCACCTGTTCTTCCATGTCACACGGCGCGCGTCAGCATTTTCCTCTTTTTACTTTCTTTACTACGAATAGTAAGTAGTGGAAATATTGTATTCCCCCCAAGCATTTACATGTACAGATTTCACCGGAAATATACATATTTTGAGGCTACTGAATCCAAAAAAGCATTTTTAGAAAAATCTCTGTGTGTCTGTGAACAGCATAACTCAAAAACAAAAACTCGTTTAAAAGCTAAAGTTCATATTTAAGCTTAATGTCTTTTAAGGATGCGACACAAAAATTTTGAACAAAATAGCCCCACCCAATACTACCTTCTACATGGGAAATGTTTGGAGAATTTTGATTTTCTAGAAAATGGCTCAAACGATTCTGATAAAAACACGAGACAAATGAAATGCATATTCTGAATTTTCTGGCTTTAGCCCTTGCAGTCGAATGTACACTAGAAGACTTTTGCATAACTGGTAAACCGTTAGAAATAGACGAAATCATACTATACAAAAAATGTAGATCTTGCTAAAATACACAATTTATATCTAAATAAATTTTCCTGTAAGATGAACCATTTCGGAGATATTCCTTTTTATCTGTGTGAGTTTCGAAAAGCTTCAAACTTTCGTGAAATGGAACATCGTTGTTCAATTTTTTATACATTAAGCGTGCAAAGAGAACGAAATCTCAAAGCTTCAAAAGATTTGACTATCACTCAAAGCCTGCTGTATTCTAATATTTCCCTTGCACCTACAAGGAAATAAGCAATACGATAATTTGTATATATGTTGATCCCAACCAACACGAAGAAGATATAGGAATAAGAGTTTGTAAGAATGGTTAGTACAAGAGTAGAGAAAGTCACGTGAGTGCAACACATCAGACTTAAAATTAAGACAGTATAAGATAACTCTAGTTCACAAAACACAACCTAGTGATAATGTGAGTAGAGTTAATTTCTGTAATTTGGTGTTGGAGCATTCTGGACGAAGCATGCGTTTACTTAAATGCCGTGAAGAATTAACAAGTGTTAATACACATTTTGTTAAAATATATGTGAGAGCATGGACACAATTTCCGGCATATTCTTTACATATGTTGTTTCTAATGTGACGCCGGGCGCGGTACAAAAAGGGACTATCGGCGGGCGCACAAAGGCGTTTAAGGTCAGACCGCGTCGTGCGTCTGTTTGTACGTGGCTAGCAACAATAGAAGCGGCTGCACAAAAGCGGCTTTCTCGAGAACTTTCGAGAAATATATCGTCACGTGATCGCCGACGTGTGTGTAGAACTCGAGAAAGGTCTGTGTGACGTCATCCCCACTACATAGCGAGACCGCCAAACAGCAGTAAGCGAGTTTTACGGACAGACATGAGTTGGGGAGTAAGTCAGTGAGTGCGAGACAGCTGTGCGTGTGTCCTCATATGTGTATGATACGTCGGTCGTTTTGAAGAAGATTCTAATGGGCGTCGAATGATTGCATCGTCGTAATTAGTGTATAAGATACAGAGAAAGTGAAGAAATACACTGAAAGGACTGAGTAAAATTACGGGAAGTAACAAATTGTAAGTTTTAATAGCACGATTGTTACAATACATTCTAAAGTATATGGTTGTAGGAGGAATAGAAACAGGTGATGCACAATCCTGTCCCGCTGCAGGTCGAAGTCTTCGCCTTTAAGATCTAGAAGATCTTGTCGCCAGGATATCTCCTACCTTGTGTTTAGTGTCCCAGGATGTAACTAGCTCTAGCAAGAGGTCCTGATCTGCAAGGTATGCGTGAGTGGTGACAGGACTGGAACCAAACGAAGAATTAACAAACATTTGACTTTATTTGCAAATCTCCAGATTTGTAGAGAACTGCCGACGATATCTAAATAGAATATAACTTTCTAACTTCAACTGCAACACCATAATACTTTAACTTTGTCACCCTTTAGCGACCGCCGAATGATGCGTACGCGCCAGTTTACGTACAGGAGATCACACAAAGTTGCATGTGTACTGGCTGCGCGATTCCAAACAAATGTGAGTTGCCTTGCACGTGATTGCGTGGGCAACGCAAAGAAAGCGATTTTCATCGGTCAACTTTTGAGCACGTCATGGCAAGATAAGAATCAACCCTCTGAACTCTCCAGGCTTTGCTCGCAAAACAATTGTAATCTTATCGCTTATCTAATCTACCTAGGCTCCCATTCTTGAGGGAAACATATTCAGCTTTATTAACAATGTTCTCCCCTTAACTATTGATCGGAATTTCCTTTTAATTCTTTCTATTATTAGTTACTTATATTCACATTATAATTTCGGTTTCATAGGAGAGGTAAGGAGCGGGTACGGCAGCGAAGCTGTGTTTATTGTTGTGTCCCCAAGAAGGCACACTGGGAGAAAGGACGAGATAGAGGACAAACCGAGCGGCCAGGTTCAGACTAGCGGCGCAGACAGTAGCAGAGATCCCTAAGGTTTCCTAAGTTTATCAACTCCTCAAGGACTTCAGTCTCCTTCCAGGGGCTCCCCGACGGATACTAACGTCCCCATGTGCTGCTGCCCCCCCCCCCCCCCACACACACACACACCCCGGAACGCACCGACATCGAGAGACAAAGCACATATCATCCCTGCCAAGCTGCACCTAACGCCTTTGTCGACACTTGCGACCCTGAATGAATCAACGGGATAAAAGGTGATGTGAAATAATTAATGAAATAAAATGGAAGGATAGGAAATTTGAGGTGTGTAATTATCCTTCTAAGCATTCGCTTAGCGACCCAGGAAACTCACGAAAAACCCATGATTCAGCAAGAGATCGAACCCAGGACCTTCCTGACGGATTCGAGCCTCACACGTGCCATCTCGCTCGTTATATGGTTATTGTATAGTTTGCACGATAAATCTATTGCTATAGATGGGACCTTACCAGCAAACAGCGTACACCCCGTTAGCCCGGCCACACGTCTAAACAAAGACTCTGTAGATATTGCACCATATTTATTGATCACCCTGTATCTACTACATTAAGGATTACTGCCAATATAATTCTCGGCAGAAGCATTTTCCAAAGGAAAGTAATTCTCCAGGAACCCGCCGACGTTAAAGTTGCAACGTAAATAAACAGACGCCCACTCGTGGGAGGGGGAGGGGGAGTGGATACAAAACAAAGCGCTCTCTTGTTTTCTACCCAAGTGACAGTATTCAATTTGTCGGTGCAGACAGAGATAATTACAAGGGGATCGAGTTATGATCTTCTAGGAAACACCGAAAAACCCTTTGTCTGAAAATATTTAGTTGTGATAATAACAACCCTGTAAGGAGATTCGGGGAAAAGCAGCTTGGGAGAGAAAAATAGAATCAAAAGTAAGATTAACATCGTTTTGAAGATCGCAGTGTCAGTTTGACACCCTGGGCTACAGCTGGCCTGTGACAAGTGACAAGCGATCACTTGTAAGTATCATAGCAACAGCGGGCTATCTCACATCAGCTGTTAAATTCACCTCTTGAGGCAAAAGTATCCAGATATAAGAAACAAATACATTCTTATAACCTCTTTAGTGTTTTTATGCCCATAACAGCATTTTGGGCTGGGAAATCATATTTTAAAAATCTTACAAACAATTATTCCTCTGTCTACTTCATAAAAATTAAGAAAAAACATTTGCAGAAATTATCTTATTGCTAATTTTCTTGTAGGTACAAGGAGAATATGGGAATTAAGTAAACTTTAAATGACAGTCAATTGTTTTAAAGGATTCAAATTCCGTTCTCTTTGCACGGCTAACATATAAAAAAATGAATAACAATGTTCCATTTGACAGAAGTATAAGATCTCCAAAACTCACACAAATAATAAGCAATATTTCCGAAATGCTTCACTCTACAAAAAAAATTGATTTGGACATAATTGTATATTTTAGCAAGATCTACATTTTTTGTTTCTTTGTATTTGATGTTTCTAGTGTGTTCCTTCATTCTGGTTTCCAAATTTTGTTTTGTTTTGTCTATATATATTTTATGGCAGTCTTCACAGTTGTCACGGTAGATTCCTGATAGTTTAATACTTGGCGTTATATTTTTTAGAATACCCGTGACTTGCCGGTCCTTTTCATGCAACTCTGGCGGAGAACCTGCAAATCCTCACGCGGGGTGGTTCAGTTGGTCTGTGAATGCACAGTATAAACATACAAAACTCAGCTAGATAGGCCAAAGAATGTTGATTTTTATCTTAGGGATCGAAAATATGAATTTGCTATAAGTGTCGATTATCATTTTTGTCAGTATCTAAAATAGTCAATGTCAAAATCGTACCAAAAATATTGACATACTTCAGTGAAATATGAGGGAAATGTGGTGATGATATACAACCCCGAAACCCTCTCTCCCCTAAAATAACTTAAGTTTAAAATATTTTAAGCCTCCCTGTTTAATCTCTGGGCTTGAAGTTATTAAAACTGCCAAAATTAGCAATAAATTGCCAGAAAGCAGTCTCTGACATCCATGAAGTAGGATTGAAATTTGGTGACATGAATATAGAAATGAAACTCATCACCAGTTTTAATATTTTTGGATCTGTCCTCTATGTGATCTGCAAGAGGAAATGGATCGAGACCACCTTCAAATATGCCCAGCCACTTCTAGCACCCCATCCATCAGTGAAAAATATTGGAGAGCAAGAGGATTAATGACTTCATTGTCAGAAATCCAGCATTAGCTAACAACAACATCAACATATTTTCGGAAACGTATAGCCTATGAATAGGGTCTTTTCAATGGTAAAATAACTATCAAAATCAGTGGAGTGACTTTTGAAAGTAGTCTACCTACACAGGTGCACAAAAATGTTCGACAGTACTAGGAAAGCTGGGATTGCACTTTAATGCCCATTTCTCTAATTTCTCTATAAAATCTTAACCCCAACATGCTGACCTGTCATGGCATGTAATACGTCCTCTGATTGGTAATCAGAGGATATGGTCGGTGAATTTATTTTGATAACTCTCCCGGTCAGGTCGGTGAGACCCGTAAACCAACGACAGGTGTGGTCCTCCAGACATTCTGGGGGTTGTGAGAGAGCGATGTGACCGCCAAAACATAAAAATATGGTGCTCTCTAAAAAACGGTTACTATTACTGCTATTGCTCTCTTCAGTATCATTGTGAAAAATATTGGAGAGCAAGAGGATTAATGACTTCATTGTCAGAAATCCAGCATTAGCTAACAACAACATTTTTTTGTACAGTAAGATTTGGTCTATCTCTTACGGTTTACTAGTTGTGCAAAAGTCATTCAGACTAAATAGAGCTATATGGGCTACAGCCAGATAATTCAAGGTATACATTTCATTTGTCGTAAAAATATCTCAAACATATGGGATTTTATTGAAAATAATTAGGGTCATTTTCAAGAAAATCAAAATTTTCGAAAAATGTTCTATGTAAAGGGTGGTTCCGAGTGGAGCAATTTTCTTCAAAATCTTCGTATCGGATCCTTTAAAGAGAAACTTAAACACCAACTTTGGTTTTTAGCCGACTTTTCGTTTATACGTTCTCTACTGGTAAGTAGGGGAAGTATTGTATTCCACCCAAAAATTCGATGTCGAGATTTCACCGGAAATATATGTTTTGAGACCCCCTGAATCCAAAAAAATAATTTTTACAAAAAGGTGTGCGTGTGTGTGTGTGTGTGTGTGTGTGTGTGTGTGTGTGTGTGTGTGTGTGTGTGTGTGTGTGTGTGTGTCTGTGGACAGCATAATTCTAAAACGAAAAGTCGCTAAAAAACCAAAGTGGGTATTTAAGTTTAATGTCTTTCAAGGATGTGACACGAAAAGTTTGAAGAAAATAGCCCCACCCTTAAACTACGCTTTCCATGGAAGCTTTTTCGAAAATTTTTATTTTGTTGAAAATGGCTCTAACGATTTTGATTAAAATGTCATATGTTTGAGATATTTTGATGACAATATGAAATGTATATCTTGAATTTTCTGGCTATAGCCCCTGTAGTCCTGTTTACTCTGATGCCTTTAAAACTCAACTTATTTCAAACGCATTTTTGGTGGTGTGAACCATTTGTAAGATATTCGTACGTTTGTCATTTTAATACCTATATTTCTTTAAAATGAGAGTTCGTTATTCTTCTTTTTATCTCTTGTCCACACAAAGAGAAGGGAATTTGTAAGCCATCGTACGGCGAACACTCTTAAAACATTTGACTATCACTTAAGGTCTACTGTATTCCCATATTCCCCTTGCACCTTCAACAAAATTAGCTATAAGATAATTTCTGCAACTGTTTATTTCTATTAACAAAGTAGATAGAGGAATAACAGGTTGTAAGGATAGTTTTACGAGAGTAGAGAAAGTCATATGAGTGCAACATATCAGATTTTTCATCTTATTTTGAGATGGTTTGTGAAATATTAGTTAGGTATGTGTTTTAAAGTTTCAGGGAAATAGTTATGGGTGTAATGGCAGGTTGGCTGTAACTATGGACCAGATTTTATTTGATGTAGGTGCTTGCCTACCTACCTACCAAAAGTTGATCCCTGTTGCTGCCCAAACTGACACATTCCAGAGATCCCTAACCAGATAACACAAATGTTTACTTGTTGGCACTAATCCTCTCAATCTGACACTAAGAGTAGAGCAGCCAGTGGCGGATTCCAACACATGTATGTCCTTGTTGCACAGTTTGATCGGCCAACGAGGGGATTGTCACACGCCTGACGTCTGTCTGTTTAGCATATTATCTGAGTGGCCGTGGGTGTCTTACACTGGGTCACTCACCTCAACATTTTGGTTCGTATCCAGCTCATTTCTTACTATGTATCTATAAACATCAGAACCGAACAGGCAGTGCAACTATATTTGTTGCGCGATAATATTCAGGCAAGCTCTACCTTGAAAGGTATAAAATTAACTACGAAATGTATATAATATTTAAAAAACATTCGCAGGACATAATCTCCTTTAGTTTATGTTTTCGAGGTTGGCTTTTAGTTCCCTAGCACGCGGAGCAGATATTGAATTAAACCCAACAAGCAACTCGGGTTTTGAGGCTCCCTGAATCCACAAAGAAAGGAAAACAACTTTTAAAGCTGAAGATATATTGACTTAATATCTATGAACCCACTTTAACTGCAAATCTTCTATATTCGACACGAATTACCGGTGAATTTTGCTCAGAGTTACCTTTATCAGGCTTGAGACCTCTTTACGTAGGACCACCAACTTTACTTCTCTTCCGAACCAACCCATGTTATGCATTTTTATACCCGAAAACATCCAGCAACCTCCACCGGCTTTAAACCCGCGGATTTCAGAACCGCAGAATAGGATGTTACCCCTAGACCGCGTAGAAATTATCTTATTACTAATTTTCTTGTACCTGCAAGAAGAACACAGTAGGCTCGAAGCGGTAGTCCAATATTTTAAGTGGTCGCTATATGACGACTTTGAAATTCCATTCTCTTTGCATGACCAAGAGAGAAAAAATAAATAACGAGCTCCTTTTTGAGAATGTCTATAAATATTGCAAAACTCTGACAAACAACAAGGAATATCTCCGAAATGATCTACTTCACAAAAAGATTTGACATAATTAGTGTGTTTCATCGAAATCTCATTTTATATAGTAAGACTTAGCCTGTCTCTTACGGTTTGCTCGTTATACAAAAGTCTACATGGGCTATGGCAAGACAATTAAAAATATACATTACATTTGCCGTAAAAATATACTGAACATGTGGCAATTTAATCAATATCTTTAAAAGCATTTTTAGGAAAATCCAAATTTTTTAAACATTTTCAAAGTAAAGGGTAGTTCAGCGTGGAGGAAGTTTTTTCACACTCTTCGTGTCGCATCCTTGAAATGTAGGTTTTAAACTTAAATATCAACCTTTTCTAAAAATGCTTTTCTTTATTCAGTGGACCTCAAACCATGTATTTCCGGTGAAATCTCGACATTGTGTGGAATACATTACTTCTACTCAGGAATCGCCAGAGCTAGATACACTTGTACGCTATGTGAACCCAGCTCACGAGATTAACTGTCCAATAACTGTAATGATTGCACTATTATACATTTTTCAGTAAAGATTGCGTATCAGCGCATACAGTCAATATCGCTTATTGTGCACATGCAGCATTATATAGCACTCGTTTATTGCCCAAGTTGCAGTAATTGACAACAATTCGCACTCGCGGTATGGTAGTTACACTTATAGACGTATATGCTAGGAATAAAGCTATATAAGTAGACGGTGCGCGGCCCCAACGACTTTAACGAGGCAATACCAACCATTGCTTATTAACTCAGGATAATTTCCCCACCACAATTCACTTACGTAACTACTAGAAGTGTTCGCAAATTATTTGAGTAAAAGCTTTTTATACCTTATTTATTAATAAAAAATCTGATGTGTTGCACTCACATAACTATCTACCCTTGCACTAAATTTTTTTACAAACTCTTATTCCTATATCTTAAAGATAAAGATTTGTACAAATTATCTTATTGATTATTTCCTTGTAGGTGCAAGGGGAATATTAGAATACAGTAGGCTTTGTGCGATAGTCAAATGTTTTAAAGCTTTGAGATTCTGTTCTATTTGCACGCTTGACATATAAAAAAATGAACAACGATGTTCCATTTGACAGAAGTATGTTCTTCAAAACTGACACTGTACACTGGTTCACTCTACAGACATAAATTGTATGTTTTAGCAAGATCTACCTGCTTTGTATAGTAGAGAAAGTAAAAATGCTCTTTTTTTTGGTAAAAATGATTCAACGTACATGGGAGATCTGAATATACTCCCCACCAACCTCAATAGACGACTGTCACCTTCCTGAAAAGTTCATTACTGCGTCATGGAACCATTGTTTTGGGGTAGTGCGCGCCCAGTAGTGGACAGCTGCCTACAATTCCTTGTTGTTGCCGAAATTTTTCCTTGCAGCGCGTCCTTTATGTTTTCGAACAAACACTTTCCTCTCACATGCACGGTAGTGACTCGACACCAGTTTCTGGATCTTCATTCTCCAGTTTCAATAGTCGACAACTCTGGGCCTGTGTCAAGTCTCAATATGCACACCTTTTTCACTCCTTCCACAAACACCATGCAGTTCATCATTGTCCATGATAGTCAACCTCAACCTTGTCTATGACTTTCTCTACTTAACAACAAACAAGTAGTGTTCTTCCAGTATACACTCGATTCACAAAACCCATCTAGTGTCTGCATGGCGCACCAGTTTATCGCCCCACAAGAGGACGTGTCCGTAGATCAAACGGTAGTTTTTAAACAACGGAATTGTAACCCACTTGATAAGGGTAATGCAAACTCTATATATAAATAAAACAAAAAAGAAAATAGAACTGAAAACGTCCCGTAATAATATTTTGGCAGAAATAGATCAAAGAGTTCGATGGGGCCGTCCTTTATCACCTATCCTTTTAAGTTTTATATAGACGAAGTCATAAGAGTATGGCTAAATGAAATATCAATATATTTTAAAATCAACAAAGGGTAAAAATAATTTACAAATCATAAGATTAAGTCAAACTGCATTCAACTTTAATATGAAAATATCGGTTGAAAAAATAAAGAGTCAAGTTAGGTTAGATAAAAAAACAGTGCAACAGGTTAACACTTTATTTAGGATGTTCAGCAACATATAAAGAAAACTGTAAAATTGAGTAAAACTAAATAAATGTAATTATTTCTGTGGTACAATACGTAAAACACTAGGAAGAAAGGAAACACTGCTTAAATATTATAAAGTGGTCAGGAAGAAGCAGCAATTATAAATAATTTTTGAAGAGCCCTCGTATTTCTGACGAAACAGTGCTTTTCCCGCATACGAAACCTTCACCCAGTTTCTTTTTCTTTCTTTCCTTCCTTCCCCCTTTCTTCCTCTCTTCCTTTCTTCCTCTCTTCCTTCCTTTCTTTCTCCCTTCCATACTTTCTTTCTTCCTTCCTTTCTTCCTTACTTCATTTCTCCCTTCCTTTCTCCCTTTCTTTCTTCCTCCCTCCTTTCCTTCTTCCCTTCCTTCTTTCCTTCGTTCCTTCCTCCCTCCCTCCCTTCCTTCCTTCCGTCCTTCCATTCATTCTTCCTTTCTTCCTCCCACCCATCCTTCCTTCCTCCCTCCTTCCCTCAGTCCATTCCTTTCTTCCTTCCTTCGTTCCTCCGTTCGTTTCTTGCTTTCGTCCTTCCATCCATCCATCCTTCCCTTCATCCCTACCTCCCTTCCTCCTTCACGTAGAATGTTTCAACAATCTAATCTAAAGTACTAAACAGTACTAAAAGAAATTGTATAATTGACGTAGTGGCTCTTTACTATTTTGCTCTATTAGAAACAATCATGAATCCAAAGCCTATAAGTATCTTATATCAAATTTGTCATAAAAGTTGTTGAATTCATCTTGTCTGTGTCTGTTTAGTCCTGCATACAAATTTGATATACGTATGTTTAACAACATACCTACACAATATTCATAAATATGTTTTGTTTCTGCTCTAATTTAATTTAGGCATCTCTTAAATCGTAGTTTTGTCAAGTCCTAACGACAGACTAAAATTCCATAGTCTTCTAGGAAATACATTAATGTAAATTGCGCTGCGGCAGAGACGCTCTATGTCCAGGTACCTCACACCACTTGTGAATACGTTACCGACGATAATGTCCGTTGCAGAACAAAGGTTTTCCAGACTATTTGAGAGATTTCTGGTTGCTGGTTTGTTTACGAGAGCTTCGAGGAAAGGTAAATTTCAAGAAAAACACGCGCTACTCATTCTGACCCATGTTAGTGAGTGATGCGGCGAGAGAATGGAGTTGTTTTTATGATAGAGTAGTGACTGTTCAACGAGACAGCTATTAGCAGCGTGTGTGTATGTGTGTGTGTGCGTGTGTGTATGTGAGTGTGTATGTGAGTGTGTGTCATTCAGTAATTGAGTCAATGTACAGAAAACTCTCAAACCCAAAAGTCACTATGTAAAAGTTAACTCCATTGTGTATACGCAATATGTTCCAAAGGAACGACCACCGATATGACCACTGAAGTTAAAGGTGGATTACCTATATTTTTAGATAATTTAAAGAATATACCTAAGACATTAGTGTTAATAGTAAGTAAATTTAGATATAACAAAAGAGATTTTATTTCATGAAAATTATATGCTCCAATTTTCTTGGATAGCATCTGCATACCGTCAAACGAGTTTTGTAACTTCAGCAAGAATACCAGGGATTTTTAATATAAAAAATTATTTGATTTTAACTGTTTTTTAACAAAACTTTACTTATGAGTTGTGTTTGTTAAGGAAATTTCTGTCTATCCCATGTAGTTTAGAAATTATACAGAATTCGTTCAGAATGAAGAGTACTTCACAAGATTTTCCTAGAAAATATAAAGGTTGTGCGGGATGGCAAACTGACCGGTTTTCTAATAAGAACTTCAGTCCAGAAATGCATGGTTTGGACGCTGGAGAGCGTCGAAGTGTGAGATTCGTCAATAAATCCAACATCCAGCTGTCTTCATTACAAGCGGGCTTCGAACTGTGTACATCCTACGTCATTGCAGAACCTATATTAGCGGTGCACATGACCCAATATGTGCGGTTGTCTTTGAAGATTTTTAATCGCTCCGTGGACTCGAGTCATAAGGTCCTCTGTTGACGTTACTCCATACCCTTCATATAACTCTACAGAAAGTAGCCGAGAGGTGTCAGATCTGACAACCGTGCTGGTCATAGAACTGGCCCACTTCTACCAATCCATCGATTTGAATGCGCGACGTTGAGATCATTGTCCACATTCACAGCGAAGTATGCTGGAGCTCATGTCGGCCATTTCAGCAGCTGTGGTACATATCGCACTGCTGTTGAAAACGTTACTTTACTGGAAACTACACAAGTAACGCGGTAGCATGCGCACCAAGGGTTCTATAGAGGAATTTAGACCATGCGTTGTCATACTCAGGTCGTTCATTCCAGTACACAGATGGTGAAGGATTGCACACTTCCCCTACTAAGATATGAAAACGAATGTTAACAGGGATTGGTTCTCAAACTTCGACGCTCTTCAGTGTCCAAACTGTGCACTTCCGGCCAGGGCTTCGTATTTGAGATCCGATCAGTTTTTGGTGTTTTTTTGGAACACCCGATACACACACAGACATTTTATCATACAAACATCTTACAGATATGCTATTTTAATAAAATTCATTGTCACATTTTAAAATAAAAAATAAACAAGAATTTTCGGTGTAAAGGTTGGTTTTGTTTGGGGGATTTTTGTTGAAAACCTTTTTCTCTAATTCTTAGAAGATGCTGAAGTTTGGTTATTATCTTATATTTCCTTTTCCAAGTTACTCTGTTCATAGACACATAACATTTTTGAGAATGTTCTCCGAAGTTCTGTGCAGTCTGAGTGAGTTTCGCATCTCACAAGCTGTAACAGGTAGACATAATCACATTACATAAAGCCCCACAGGTCGCTAATACACAAACTTTATCTCAAATACATTTTTGGTGGAGTAAACGTTTTCGTAAACATTGTTATTTGTGTGAATTTTACAATAGTTATACTTTACTTAAATGAGAGATTGCTATTCATTTTTTTTATTTGTTGGTCATGCAATGAGAACAGAATTTCAAAATCGTTACATACCGACGAGCTCTTAAAACATTTGACTATTACTTAAAGCCTGCTATATTGTCATATTCCCCTTAAACTTGCAAGAAAATTAGCAATTCCTAACAATGTTAATATTGATTATCATAAAGAAGATAGAAGAACAAGAGTTTGTAAGAATAGTTAGTACAAGAGTAGAGAAAGTCATGTGAGTGCAGCACCTCAAATTTGTCTTTGTTTTTTATTCCCCTTCCCCTTTTCTACCTGACTCAGAAAGGCTCCAAACACACATGAAACCTCGACATGTAATTTCTTGGTGGAGTAGAATAGTACGTACAGGTGTGTTGGTGTGACGTAACGTATCAAAAGTTGAGCGTCGTGGATTGCACGCAGGTTCGTCTCTCGCCCCAGACGAATTGTCCTCTTCCAGGAAGTGGAGTATCTGCTGACTCACGTCAGGTCATCTCAACCAGACACTGGCGCCATCATCACCTTTTTGTTTCCCTCCCTCTCCCTCTCCCTCCCTCTCTTTTTACTGCTCTCGTCCTCTTGTTCACCTTAGCTAATGCTGTTACAATTTCCCCATCACTTATATCTCTGCTCTTCCCTGTGTTATTATCTTGTGTTTTCTTTGTAGTTGGAACAGTTCTTATTGTTGGCAATACTGCGATGGTTGTAATGCAAATCAGTATCGTTGTTCCCTTCACATAAAGAAACATTTGCAGAGTAAATATAGAGTATTTAGTTACTTTCTGTGCTGGCCTGTTATGGCAGGGATTAGGTTCATTGCTATGCAATCGACACCAGACATCGCACAGTGCCTGAACTGTGCCGCAACCTCCCTCTCCTCGCTGAACCACTTAAGCCTTACTTTCCTCCAATCTAAAATCTGAACTGAACTAGAACTGAAAAGTTAGATCCTTTCAGTTCAGTTAGCAGCTATGCTTTCCTAGAAAGTTATTCCACAACTTGTAGTAATACACATAAGTGACAATAATTGACATCCCAGATAAAGTATTTATGACAAATACTTAATGTTAACCAAACAACCAAGTGTGGTTACATTACTACCTACATACATGACGAGGTTATGCCCGCTAAGTCTACTCTGTTCTGTGTTACAGAATCTTTGCATGTCTTTTTTCAGAGCAGAAACAAACTAAAAATTATTAAACGTTATCCAGAAAGAGTAAATTTTATTTACTTAGGTACCTATTTCAGTTTCTTAATTCCTCAACTCCCTCCAAAGTCTCTGTTTTTCCCCACATTTATATACTCTGCATGCTCAACTTGTACAATTCTGATGAATAAAATTAATAATTACTTCCATCTTCTTCGTGTTAGTTGAGTTAAACACTTGTACAAATTATCTTATTGCTTATTTCCTTGTAGGTACAAGGGGAATATTAGAATACAGTAGGCTTTGTACGATAGTCAAATGTTTTAAAGCTTTGAGATTCCGTTCTCTTTGCACACTTAACATATAAAAAATAAACAACGATGATCCATTTCACGAAAGTTTTAACTTTTTCGAAACTGACACACATGACAAGGAATATCTCCGAAATGGATCACCCTACAAGAAAATTTATTCAGACTTAAATTGTGTATTTTACCAAGATCTACATTTTTTGTATAGTATGATTTGGTCTATATCTAACGGTTTACCAGTTATGCAAAAGTCGTCCAGGAAATACGACTACAGGGGCTATAACCAGAAAATTCTAGATATGCATTTCATTTGCCATAAAAATATCTCAAACATATGACATTTTAATCAAAATCGTTAGAGCCATTTTCAGAAAATCAAAATTTTCGAAAAATGTTGCATGTAAAGGGTAGTTTAGGGTGGGGCCATTTTCTGCAAAATCTTCGTGTCACATCCTTGAAAGACATTAAATTTAAATACCAACTTTGGTTTTCAACCGATTTTTCGTTTTTGAGTTATGCTGTCCACAGACTGACAGACAGACACACACGCACACACACACACAGACCTTTTTCTGAAAATGCTTCTTTTTGGATTCAGTGAGTCTCAAATCATACATTTCTGGTGAAACCTCGACATCGAATTTTTGGGCGGAATGCAATACATCCCCTATTTACCAGCAGAGAAAGTAATAATAGCTATGCAGTGTAGAAGAGTCTGGAGAAAACACAGGACAATAACATAAGTGACAATGTAAATCTTTTCACGTACGCTCCATCAAGCTCACGTGATGCCGAAAGAAGCTTTTCGCAGTACAAACATATTCTAACTGATAAAAGCAATAGTTTCACCTTTGTGCATAGCTGTGCATTGTAATTCTTCCTTATTATGATGAAAAAAATGGATATTTCATGACGCAATTTCTTTTCTCGGAACTTGTTAGATAAAGCAAATGCCTTTCCTAAGCTTTATTTCAGTTTTTTTTTTCGCAGCTACTAATGTTTATTATCTCCAAAAAACAAGAAGGGAAGAAGTGCAGGTTTACTGAATCACTTATGGAACCACCTTTTGTAAGGAAAGGAAACGGAGAAAGGTTTAAAGGATTTCGTCGACATCGCGTCAATTAGGCTCGTAGGTACGAAATGTACGATTATTGTATGTAAGGCAGTTGACATACTCAGGTCTGCACCTCTGACACACACACACACGCACGCACGAACGCGCACACGCGCACACGCGCACACGCGCACACACGCACACACGCACACACACACACACACACACACACACACACACACACACACCCTGAGCTAAGGTCATTTACGCTCGCCACGGAACACTCCAGGCACACATATGTAATAACTGTTGAGTTTCAGTAAACTCATTAGATTTTGTTTGCAAATGTCGGTGAAAATGTAGCATATTGCAAGAACATTGTTAAACATATCCATTAGCAACTTAAAGGCAATAACAAAGACAATACGAGATGTGTTTTGTAGGCTGACTGTTGCGGCCAGAGGACAGTCAGCTTGGAGGTTGCTTTCATATTTGTTTACCTCAAGTGTATTTCTTATTTCGGGAACAGTGTAGATTCATTGCAACCAACTACAAGGGTCTTTGTGAGGCCACAACAGGAAGCTACAGGCCACAGGGACGTACAGAAGTCGCTTACAACTTCAGACTCAAAGACCCCGTAATACTGGAGTTGTCTAAACAGAGTAATGAACGACCTGTTGACCAAGTAGCCCTCTAATGACCATATGCAATACTTGTTCTTTCATTTGAAGAATCATCTGCATCACCTATCTGGCACCACCACAAACCACGAAACAGAATCACATCTGAAATATGAGAAGGATGCGGAAAAAAGAGATGATACGAAGGAAACCTTGGTAGCAAGAGAAAATGAAACAAGGAAAGAAGGAAGGAAGGAAGGGAGGAAGGAAGGAAGGAAGGAAGGAGGGAAGGAAGGGAGGAAGGAAGGAAGAAAGGAAGAAAGGAAGGAAGGAAGGGAGGAAGGAAGGAAGGAAGGAAGGAAGGAAGGGAGGAAGGAAGGAAGTAAGGAAGGAAGAAAGGAAGGAAGGAAGGGAGGAAAGAAGGAAGGAAGGAAGGAAGGAAAGAAGGAAGGAAGGAAGGAAGGGAGGAAGGAAGAAAGGAAGGAAGGAAGGAAGGAAGGGAGGAAGGAAGGAAGGAAGGAAGGAAGAAAGGAAGGAAGAAAGGAAGAAAGGAAGGAAGAAAGGAAGAAAGGAAGAAAGGAAGGAAGGAAGAAAGGAAGGGAGGAAGAAAGGAAGAAAGGAAGGAAGAAAGGAAGGAAGAAAGGAAGGAAGGGAGGAAGGAAGAAAGGAAGGAAGGGAGGAAGCAAGGAAGAAAGGGAGGAAGGAAGAAAGGAAGGAAGGGAGGAAGGAAGAAAGGAAGGAAGAAAGGAAGGAAGAAAGGAAGGAAGGGAGGAAGGAAGAAAGGAAGGAAGGGAGGAAGGAAGGAAGGAAGAAAGGAAGGAAGAAAGGAAGGAAGGGAGGAAGGAAGAAAGGGAGGAAGGAAGAAAGGAAGGAAGGGAGGAAGGAAGAAAGGAAGGAAGAAAGGAAGGAAGGGAGGAAGGAAGAAAGGAAGGAAGGGAGGAAGCAAGGAAGAAAGGAAGGAAGGAAGAAAGGAAGAAAGGAAGGAAGAAAGGAAGGAAGAAAGGAAGGAAGGGAGGAAGGAAGAAAGGAAGGAAGGGAGGAAGGAAGAAAGGAAGGAAGGGAGGAAGGAAGAAAGGAAGGAAGGGAGGAAGGAAGAAAGGAAGGAAGGGAGGAAGGAAGAAAGGAAGGAAGGGAGGAAGGAAGAAAGGAAGGAAGGGAGGAAGGAAGAAAGGAAGGAAGAAAGGAAGGAAGGGAGGAAGGAAGAAAGGAAGGAAGGGAGGAAGCAAGGAAGAAAGGAAGGAAGGAAGAAAGGAAGAAAGGAAGGAAGAAAGGAAGGAAGAAAGGAAGGAAGGGAGGAAGGAAGAAATGAAGGAAGGAAGGGAGGAAGCAAGGAAGGAAGGGAGGAAGGAAGAAAGGAAGGAAGGAAGGAAGAAAGAAAGCCACACTTTCACATATAGATAGGTCCCCACCTAGATCGTTGTGTGGATATTTCGCGAGTGTTCGCGCAGGTGAGTCAGTGCGAACTGGTGACTAGTGCGACAAAACTTGGCTTCTCTAAGTGAGTTTGTCACGTTGTGTGAGTGCTACTATTGAAAGAGGTTACATAGGTATGTCTTGTGTTCAACGTTTCATTCTCTAACTGCGTTACGAAGGAAAGTGACGTGCACTGAAAGTTGAACTAAGTCACATTAGAAGTAACTGAAGCCACAGTGAAAATCAAATAGAACACGTTAGTGCAGTCACAGTGAAAACTAACTGAATTTACAGAGAAAATTGAATTAGAACACATTAAGTGCCACAGTCTTCGAAAACTAGAAGCACATCTTGTAAGACGAGAAAAAAGCAGAATGGAAGGAAAACGATGGAAAACAAATACTGAGAGGTGAAAAATTACCCCGGCATTCCCTGCCGAACAGAGAAGACTGACAACAATCCAAGAGAATCCCGAATGCCAACCTGACACTTTTATCATTTTTTAATTTTTTTTTTCAGAATGCGAAAAATCTTATTAAAATTCCACCAAGTTGGATTCCCATCAACTCAAAAACCGCTTCGCAAATGTGACAATCGTGTTTATTTTATTTTCTTTCCTTTTTTCCCTTTTTTACTTTTACTACTGGTAAATAGGGGAAGTATTGTATTCCACCCAAAAGTTCGATGTCGAGATTTCAGCGGAAATATATGTTTAGAGATCTCCTGAATCCCCCCCCCCCCAAAAAAAAAGAATGTTTAGAAAAAGGTTCGCGCGCGCGCGCGTGTGTGTGTCGGAGTGTGTATGTCTCTCTGTGGACAGCATAACTCAAAAATCAAAAGTAAGTTAAAAACCAAAGTTGGTATTTGAGTTTAATGTCTTTTAAGGATGCGACACGAAGATTTTGAAGAAAGTAGCCCCACCCTAAAGTACCCTTTACATGGAAAATTTTTCGAAAATTTTGATTTTCTTGAAAATGGCTTAACGATTTTGATTAAGATGTCATATTTTTGAGGTATTTTTTAACAAATGAAATGTATATCTTGAATTTTCTGGCTATAGCCCGTGTAGTCGAATGTACACTAGAAGACTTTTGCATAACTGCTAAACCGTTAGAAATAGACGAAATCATACTGTACAAAAAATGTAAATCTTGCTAAAATAGTCACCGCGCCCGCCGTATCTAATTGCCGACAACAGCAATGTCCCCCATCGCATTATTGTCGGCACTAACGCAAAGGAGCCGAAGGAAAGAGACAGAGAATGGCCGCATTGTTGGGGCGCTTGCCGAAAGAGAGAAAAGGATAGAGACTTCGAGAATCTTCTGCTTTGTATTTCACCGCAATAACTGAACTTTCCAGAATAGTGCCTGGGAGATATAAATAGCGGAAAAGTGCGACAGAAGAGTGAGTCAGACGTATGTGAAGCGTTGAGTAGTCGTGTCGACGGAAAGAAGAGACGTATGCGAAGCGTTGAGGAGTCGTGCCGACGGAGAAGGGACAGTTTTGTGACGAATTTGGAGCCGTGCTGTGAGTGAATCGGAAAAGACTTTCTTGCTGTTGCAACGAGTGTAAAAAGTTACTGTTTACGGAAATAAAAGTGTATCTTTATCCCGACTACATCTGTCTTCTTTACTTCACACCCAAACCACAAAGTCACACTGGTGTCAGAAGTGGGATCCGTCGAATTGCTTCTAGTTTCGTTACATCGTCGTTAGAAGTTGCAACGTTAGAACCAAGATGGAGGGAGATTCGGAAACCAGGATGATGGCAATGATGAAAGAATTATTCGCCGAAATGAAGACAGGAATGTCCGAGATATAGACGGCAAACGACAACCTCGCTGCCAAAATGAAGACGAGAAACGACAACCTCGTTGCCGAGCTGAAAGAGATGAAGACGGAGCTATCGGCGAAAATTGATGGCGAACTGACTGGCGTGACGGAAGACGTGGAAGAACTCGGCGAAAAGGTGGAAGACCTCTGCCAGCATGTGAACGTCGTGGAGGACGACGGGGAACGTCTTGGCGCCCTGGTAGTAAGAGTTGACGAGAGCGTCAAAGTACTGGATGCCAGGGCCAGACGGAATAGCGTGGAGCCGGGGAGGGAGCACCTAGTGGCCGAGGCGACAGTTGCGCCCGTTTCAGATGATAGGAGGGAAGACGTGGAACAACTCGGCGAACTGATTGGCATGACGGAAGACGTGGAACAACTCGGCGAACTGGTTGGCGTGACGAAAGACGTGGAACAACTCGGCGAACTGACTGGCGTGACGGAAGACGTGGAAGAACTCGGCGAAAAGGTGGAAGACCTCTGCCAGCATGTGGACGTCGTGGAGGACGACGGGGAACGTCTTGGCGCCCTGGTAGTAAGAGTTGACGAGAGCGTCAAAGTTCTGGATGCCAGGGGCAGACGGAATAGCGCGGAGCCGGGGAGGGAGCACCTAGTGGCCGAGGCGACAGTTGCGCCCGTTTCAGATAACGAAAGTGTACGTCTCGGGGAAGACAAAGGGGCAGTTCAGGGACGTCGTCGAGGATCCCCTGGAGGAGTGTGTCGGGTACGTAACCAACCAGGATATGACGTGGAGGACGATCAGCAGGGAAGCGCACAAGCAAACGAGCAACACGCGAGAACCGACTTGGCATGTGACATGGGGGGACCGTCGGAGCCATCCAATCACCTGACGCATAGTGCCGTGAACGGAAGAATGGTGGACATCATCTTGGACGGCTGGATACAGGAGAGGCCGTGCCGAGCACGAGTGAACACGGGTGCAGCGGTGGACGTGACTCGCGTGGATGTGGCGGGGTTTGTTGCCGGACCCATCGGAAGCAAGGTGGCTGCAAAGGTGCGCCAGAGAGGTCGGCGGACATGGTACCCAGTGAGCCGTTTCCAAGTGCGCAGGATGGCCCGTCAACACACCAGGAAGAAGGGCAACTGGACGAGGGACCGTCAAGACCGGCGGTACTGTTGCAGAATTTCGAAGCAGGATGGCATACATCGTCCTACCCGGACCAAGGGACACTATCCAACAGCGATACCTAGGATCGTGCCTCCTGGAGAAGAGGTTCGATGGGTTAGTCCACTGGGGCGCAAGGGAGATGCCGCAGTGATAGTACTGGTCGGGACGACCAGCTCTGAGGAGGGAGCAGTGTCACCGCGCCCGCCGCATCTAATTGCCGACAACAGCAGTGTCACCCATCGCATTATTGTCGGCACTACCGCAAAGGAGCCGAAGGAAAGAGACAGAGAATGGTCGCATTGTTGGAGCGCTTGCCGAAAGAGAGAAAATGATAGAGACTTCGAGAATCTTCTGCTTTGTATTTCACCGCAATAACTGAACTTTCCAGAATAGTGCCTGGGAGATATAAATAGCGGAAAAGTGCGACAGAAGAGTGAGTCAGACGTATGTGAAGCGTTGAGTAGTCGTGTCGACGGAGAGGACAGACGTATGTGAAGCGTTTAGTAGTCGTGCCGACGGAAAGAAGAGACGTATGCGAAGCGTTGAGGAATCGTGCCGACGGAGAAGGGACAGTTCTGTGACGAATTTGGAGCCGTGCTGTGAGTGAATCGGAAAAGACTTTCTTGCTGTTGCAACGAGTGTAAAAAGTTACTGTTTACGGAAATAAAAGTGTATCTTTATCCCGACTACATCTGTCTTCTTTACTTTACACCCACCAAAAAGTCACAATACACAATTTATATCTAAATAAATTTTCCTGTAAGATGAACCATTTCGGAGACATTCCTTGTTATCTGTATGAGTTTCGAAAAACTTCAAACTTTCGTGAAATGGAACATCGTTGTTGAATTGTTTATAGATTAAGCGTGCAAAGAGAACAGAATCTCAAAGCTTTAAAACATTTGACTATCGCACAAAGCCTACTGTATTCTAATATTCCCCTTGTACCTGCAAAGAAATAAGCAATAAGACAATCTGTACAAATGTTTATCTCAACTAACACGAAGAAGACATAGGAATAAGAGTTTGTAAGAATGGTTAGTACAAGAGTAGAGAAAGTCATGTGAACGCAACACATCAGATTTTTTATTTTTGTATTTAATATGTACCAAAGTGAAATACTTAGAAATACTTAAAATAACTGAAATTCATAAGTTTTGGTTGTAAATCAATTGCCCTTGAAACTGTACATACATAGATATGTGGTAGACTGGTAGAGGATCCCTGGTGGAAGAGAAGGTTGGAGTGGAAAGCTCGCCTGGTGATTGCTCCAGATTGGCCCAGGAGCGGAGCGAGTGAAGGAACCAATATGTTGAATATGTATTGGAGTGACGTGATTTAGTATAGTAATGTGGCGAGGAACCATTCATCATGAAGCAGGTAGCATATCCAATTCATCAAACGGTAGCCCCCAGTAGGGGAGACCGACCACTTCTTTGTTTCCTGGCGCTTCAAGGACACCTACCTTCCTACCAAAGTGCAATGATACCTAGGGAACCTTCATATGCACTTCTCTTATATTGAAATAAACCTACGTACACTAACTAGGGCGAGTATGTATTCCATCCAAAATTGCTATGTCGAGACTTCACAGGAAATACATAATATGAGGAAACCTGAATCCAAAAAGAGGTTTGAGAAAAAGGTATGTGGACAGCATAACTCCAAAAACGAAGTCAGTTAAAAACGAAAGTCGCTATTTAAGTTTAATGTCTTTCAAGCTTACGACACGAAGATTTTAAATAAAATAGCCCCATCCTAAAGTACCCTTTACATAGAAAATATTTCTAAAGTGTTGATTTTCTTGAAAATGGCTCTAACGATTTAGATTAAAATGTCATATGCTTAAGATATTTGTATGACAAATGAAATGTATATTTTGAATTTCCTGGCTCCAGCCCCTAAAGTCGTATTTATTCTGGACGACTTTTGCATAACTGCTAAACCGTTCGAGATAGACAAAATCATAGTATACAAAAAATGTAGATCTTACTAAAACATAGAATTTATGTGCAAACATTTTTATTTTGTAGAGTGAACGATTTCGGAGGTATTCCTTGTTATGTGTGTCAGTTTCGGAAAACTTAAAACTTTGGTGAAATGGAACTGGTTAATTTGTTATGTTAAGCGTGCAAAGAGAACCGGATCTCAAAGCTTTAAAATACTTGACTCACTCCGCTTGTACCTACAAGGAAATAATAATAATAATAATAATAATAATAATAATAATAATAATAATAATAATAATAATAATAATAATAATAATAATAATAATAATAATAATAATAATAATAATAATAATAATAATAATAATAATAATAATAATAATAATAATAATAATAATAATAATAATAATAATAATAATAATAATAATAATAATAATAATAATAATAATAATAATAATAATAATAATAATAATAATAATAATAATAATAATAATAATAATAATAATAATAATAATAATAATAATAATAATAATAATAATAATAATAATAATAATAATAATAATAATAATAATAATAATAATAATAATAATAATAATAATAATAATAATAATAATAATAATAATAATAATAATAATAATAATAATAATAATAAAATAAGCAATAAGATAATTTGTACAAATGTTTATCGCAACTGACAAAAAGAAGATATAGGAATAAGAGTTTGTAAGAATGATTAGTACAAGAGTAGGGAAAGTCATGTGAGTGTATACATAAGATTTTTAAGTATCATATGTCTTATATATTGAGGTAACCTTCTAGTATAGCGGGTATTTCAGATAGACAAGAAGATTTAACGTTCTTGTGTATCCCATGCCACGGTAGTTCGAGCATAAAAGCATCCGCAAATTCAAGTCCTAGAGGGAAATTGAAGTTTTATATTCATTTTAATTTCGAAAGAAAATGCTAACCAAAGATTCAAAGGTAATTTTGGATAAATCTTCCTTTTGGATCCTTGTAAAATAATTAACATACACACACACACACACACACACACACACACACACACACACACACGCGCGCAACGCACACGCACACGCACACACACACACCACACACAGATATATATATATATATATATATATATATATATATATATATATATATATATATATATATATATATATATATATACGAATTTTGTTGGTCAACCAACTTTTCGTTTTTACAAGTACAGCAATTGCTCCATTCCGTTTGCATTATGTATGGATGTTTCAGTGGTAATACATGTTTTGAGGTTCAGGGAATCCAAAAAGGGCATTGTCAAAGAAGGTTCATGTGTGTGTGCGTGTGTGTGTGTGTGTGTGTGTGTGTGTGTGTGTGTGTGTGTGTGTGTGTGTGTGTGTGTGTTGATATTAATTTATGTTAAGTATCTTGCAAGGATTCCACAATAAGATTTTAAACAAAATTTCCTCTTCAATCTTGCCTTTATACTGTTTAAATTTAATTATGTTTTAGTTTTCTTATAAACGATTGTAATGTTTTTACTTAAAATACAGCATATTTGATACTATGCTTCCATGACGAAATACACGTGTTGACTTTTTTAAGAATAAGCCTATGAAGTCCTCGTGACACTCGTGTACTTATTAAACCTTCAGAGATACAGAAAATCTTATTCCACAAAAATGTAGATCTTGTTAAGGCATACAATTTTTCGTCAAATGTTATTTTTGGCATTAACCATTTTTTATATAATCTTTGTTAGTGGTTTGAATTTTCAAAGAAACGTAGATCATTTAAAGTGCCCAATTTATGTCAAATATATTTATTTGGCATTAACCATTTCTGATATATTCTTTCTGATCGGTGTGTTTTTTCCAACACCTGTAGGTACTTGTAAATCATGTTAAAGTAGTTGCACAATTTATGTCTAATATTTATTTGCATTAACCCTTTCTGATATATTCTTTGTTATTGGTTTGTATTTTGAAACACGTGTAGATACTTCTAGATTATCTCTAAGCACACAATTTATGTCAACCGTTTCATTTCTTTAATGTATTTATTTGGTCGATCAGCAAACTTGCTATAGAAGCCATTGATAAATTAGGTTAATAATAAAACATCACAAACTGAGGACATTGCCTCTAACACGTGCAATAGTTAGCAAGAACATAATGTTAACTATGGGAAGTACGGGATATTATCAATATGATTTAGCTATAGAAGTTTAATACAATGATCATAGACAAGGAGTTAGGAAAGGATATGGAATGAACTAAGTTATTCTAAGAGATCACTGTTTTCAGACTCAGTGAACAGGGGGTCCTGAGGCGGTTATCTTTTTAATCTCCTCTTCTGTGGGTGTCTTAATCCAATGTGATATGTTACAGCGCCTGATATTGCAGGTAATTTGAAGAAGAATGTCCTTGAGAGTATTCAAAGTACTCTTGTATAGGAAAAATTCCTAATTCCTGATGCAGGTGATCATTTCTTATGTACCAAGGAGTCTTTGTAGTAGTGCGCAGAAATTTGTTTTGTATAACTTAGACATGAGTTTTGGTATCTGCAGCCTACACAGGAGATCAAAGTGCGTGTGCAGCACTATTGAGCACTCCAGACCACGCACAGATCTCTTATGTGGTAGAAGGCATAGTTTTAGCATTTGTATCTGGCAAGTTGAATAATAATGGTGCTAGAATTGATCCTTGCGGGACTCCTACTGTTATTGGTCTAATGGTAGGTTTATCTATCTGTTCGCACTAGAAGCTGACGCTGTGATATGAAAGTTTTAATTGTATTGATGAGTTCATATGGAAGTCCAATTCTATGTAATTTAAACAGTAAACCTTCATGCCATACGATGTCAAAAGCTTGAGCTATATCAAGGAAAATGGCAGTAGCATATTCATTTTTCTCGAAACCATTTATACGTTTTGTAATTCGTAGTAACTGATGATTTGCTAAACGTGGGTAGATAACTTTTTATAATAATTTTGATAGAGTAGGCAATAGCACTAGACTGATTGGCCGATAACTCGATAGTAGATGTTTAGGCTTTTGTGGTTTATGTAAAATAATTATTTCCGCAAGTTTCCATGATTGAGGGAAATAGCCAATTCTTAACGAGGCGTTAAGATTTCCGTTAATTAGACTAGACCTTTCTTTGTAAGTTACTTGAAAACAATGTTTGATGTGGGATTATGTCCTGGGTATTTCTTAATAGGAAGATGCCTGATGAAACAAGATAATTCCATAGGTGGCATGTGTGATATTCTAGTTGGCACTTTCCGCTTATCTGTATGTTTCTAATTAGCTAACTCTTTGGGGTGAAGTAGGCCGGTGCCCCCTGGACTGGTATACTCTGATATTACAGACTAACCGTCTAAATTTAAGTAGAGATGGTTCTTACCAAGAACAAGTCCAGTGAAATGGTCCCACATTTGGATCTCCGGGATGGGAAAAATACAAGAAAAATTTCTCAGCCTTCTATAGGCTAAAAATGTACAATATTAGGATAATTTTTGGAAGAGTAATTAGATAAATTAATGTAATGTAACACATCATCTTTTTTAGTGAAGTTCAAGGATGTATTTAAAAAAAGAAACTGATGTGTTGCACTTACATGACTTTCTCTGCTCTTGTAAAGGGTACAGACACAGAGGGCCACCTCGTTGACTTCGACCTACACATACCTATTCAGGCTATCGCCCCCCGGAGGCAGGAATTAAACGAGGGAACGGAAGGTGCCACACAGGGTCGCATCTAGACAGGCCACAGAGACGCGCAGAAGTCCCTAACAAGTGCTGAGATATCTTCATCCCGGCACCAGGCCTCGCCAACTACCGCGATTCCGGTGCCGTACTGAGCGTTCTCCCCCGACAGAAGACAAGACCAGCCAAACGTCACTTAGCGCCGAGAACAGCAGTTACCATGCGCAGGCAACCACGCCATCTGCCCGGCACTGTAACACTACACGTCTTAAAGATGATAAGCAAATGCAATGTAGGGAAAAGATGGGAAGGAAACCGTGGTATGAGTGCGCTGCCACGAGAATCGAACCCGTAACCTCCCGAAGGCGAACCACGGACGTTACCGTCTGACTCATCCCGCTCGGTTTCTCTACTCTTATACTAACCATTCTTACAAACTCTTATTCCTATATCTTCTTCAGTTATTCAAGATAAGCATTTGTAAAGATTATCTTATTGCTAATTTTCCTGTAGGGAATATGGAAATATGGAAATATGGAAATACAGAAGGTTTTGAACGACAGTCACTATATGAAGGCTTTGAAATTATGTTCTAATTGCACGGCCAAAACATTCAATTTGAGAAAAGTATAAGTATTTCAAAACTGACACAAATAGCAAGGAATATCTCCGAAATGGTTCACAGCACAAAAAAAAGAGCATTAACATAATTTTTCTAACCAGATCTATAATTTTGTATAGTAAGATTTGGTGTATCTCTTACAGTTTACCCACTATGCAAAAGTCGTCAAGAGTAAAAAGGACTACGTGGGCTATAACCCAAAAATTCAGAATATACACTTCATTTGCTATAAAAATATGTTAAACATATGACATTTGAATCGAAATTGTTAGAGCCTTTTTGAGAAGCATCAAAATTTTACAAACATTTTCCAGTAACGGTTAGTTTCGAGTGGAGGAATTTTCTTCAAAATCTTCGTGTCGTATTATTGAAATATATTGAACTTAAATACCAACTTTGGTTTTTAAGTGACTTTTCGTTTTTGAGTTATGCTGTTTACACGCAAACACACATGCAGAAAGTTGTTTTTTCTAAAAATGGTTTTTTTTATTCTTTTTTTTTTTTATTTTTTTATTCAGGGGACCCCAAAACATATTTCCGGTGAAATTTCCACACTGAATTTTTGGGTCTAATACAATACTTCCTCTACCTACTATACGTAGAAGAGAAAGTAAAAATGCTTTTTGGGGGATATCAAAACATACACGTGGAGAAATAATAATAGTATTATAGAATTTTTGGATACAGCACAGTTCTTATAATTACCATAGCTATGTCGCAGGGAAAGTAAAAACACGCACAAATAATGCAATTTTGCAATAATGAAGCGATAACTATAAACAATTTGAAATCAATATCGCCTCTAGGCTCAAATAATCAGTTTGCTGCATTACGTTGGGCTGTTGGATAACATAAAAGCAGTTTTTACCGAACTGGTATGTTTACTTATGGAGCTGGGCAAGGGCTTTGACTTCTCGACAAAACGAACACACCGTAATATATTGCAGAGCGTACTGTTCCTATCTTTTCTCTATGGTTCCTGTTCGGTAGAAAAAGTTTTCCCACACGATTTATAATGTATTAACCTGCCTGTGTATACCACCTTTACCAATTTAAATGGAAATCCCAAGGCTGTCGCGTAGCACAGTGGAGCCCCCACCTTATTTCTCAATTAGCAACTTAGGGTAAGTGTCCTGGTTAAGGCCAACGGTTCGTCAACTTGCTTCGGCACTTTCTTCGCTGCAAATACAGAAGGCTGCAATGTATTTCGAGATATCTGGAATTAAAAAAATGAAAACGGAAGAAAAATAACGTGTGTGTGATGTCTATAGGTACATCAAAATACAGTATAAATATTCTGTTGTCTCAAAACTAAAACTAATTAAATCATCAGCAACAAACTAGATGATACGGGAAGGCCACTTCGCGACTGAGACCGTCTATCTGCCGTATTTATTTATTCGCATTTTGTGTTATAGCACATATAAATTTTGATATAAACAGTCTTTTAGCGTATGTTTAACCACAATAAAACATTCAGAACTTAAAGAGAACCAACATATCTAACTCAGGTGCAAACATCTTATTCATATGATATTATATTACTATATTTTGTAACTCCATAAATAACAACAGAGAACTCAGAAAAATATAGTACCTATGAGGAGTTTAGAGTAGTGACTGCTTTTATAATAATAAAATAATAATTTTTATTATTTATCAACCACGAATTATTTGGTTTAACTATTAAAGCAATAAATAATGTTTTATTGTTTTATTAACTTCTAGAAAAAAGAAATCTGGTTTATTGGGTAACAGTGCTTTATTTTTATAATTTTCTTAGGCATTTCAAACAGCAAAAGCTAATACTAAAACCTTCCATAATATATAGGGAAGACGAAGATACTTTTTAATTGTTCTACGTAACAAAAATATAGTATTTCTCCGACAGAGGCGCTATTAGTTTTATTTCTAATTCGCTTGAACAAGGTGAATTATAGTTGCTGTTTTGTTTCCTCAAAGCATCTCATTGTTAATATTGTTTCCAACACGATGGCGTCCTTCCGCATTTTGAGATCTGTTTGGTGCTTAATAAGCAAGATTTTAAGGCTGTTAAAAACGGATGTCTACTTTGATCTTTCGTGGAAATGACGCTATGTTGAAGCTGAAGCAAACAAAATGGCTGGTGTGTATGATGTCACTGATAAATTTACATTTTGAAATATTTATTGGCTTTTTAAAATCGAATTTAGAGGGATCTTGTATTAAGTGTTTTGCTGGTACTGGAATAAGAAAAGTAAACATGTAGATACATCGTTATACCATGAGAAGTGTCAGTCACTGTGTTGGTTACCCTAGCGAGGCTGCCCAATTAACATATTTGGACTTCCATTAGCTTCACAACACTTGCAATACCATATTAGAAACGTATCGCCGAGTGTTTTCTAATAGAAACTGTTCCTTTGTTCATTTTCTTGAAGAAATTGCCGCGTTTTTTATGTCGCATGTAGCTAATCTTTATCCACAAACCGCCTTCAGTCCATTAAATATTTAATGTCGTGAGAGTGCTACCAACGGCGGACAGTTTTAATGTCTGGGAACGGTAGCCATCGCCGCCATTGCCGCGTAACGTGTCTGTGCATTGAACTAACTCCACACAGCGAGAGGGCATATTTGACTTGGTTAAATGGGGCATAGTTCCCAAATGTGTCAAACGCAAGGAAGCGGGAACCAAAAGGCGCTTCTGAATGTACGCTACTATAACTACCCATTTGAAATAGTTAAATGGGGCGAGGACGTGAAACAAATAGAAGCAGCAACAGAACTTTGGTAGTGTCCATTTGACGTGGTTAAATGGGGCTAGACGCCGAAATAAAAAAGTTCGTGCGCTTATATTATTTTGTATTAGAATGCGCGTTACAAAAAGATCGCGCTTCAAGAAATATTATAACATAAAAACCTGAATACGAAAGTCTACCTTACATAAGTATAATTCTGATGAGCAGAAGTTTTAAAAAATAAATAAAATATAGCAAAGGATGTTTAAAATGGTGCTGGAACAGTCATCAGGTAGAGGAAAAGGGTGCGTGCAAATGTTTCTCCGTAGAAGTGTCACAAGCTTGTTTAAAATAGGCACAAAAATAATAGTTCACGGAGGTAGTGGTTCCAGAAGACGACTGTCAAAGGCAACACTAGTCAACATTCACTTGTCTGTCCACCTGTGGATAGCAGCGATATGAAACGGAGCGCGCTAGTCGTCGGTAAACAGAGAACAAACCACAGAAACGTCCAAATGAGAAACAATCGCAGGGAAACCAGCGAAGAAACAAGAAAACCAATAATTAAACTGTATAATCGATTATCATATATATATATTTATCACATATTTATCGCAACATTCCCATTGCTATTTCCCCAGGTATTTTAACGCACGTGTATGATGTGCTTTTACAGTGACTGCAAAAGACGAAGGAATGGAATGAAGCGGCGGACTGACACGAAGCTGAAGGTAGGCTAGCAACAGGTGGCCAGAAAGCTCCGCTTAATTACGTACGGTAGCCGCTGCCGAGTGCTGGACTAACTCGCGTAAAGAGGAACATTTTTCATCCGTGTTTTCCTCGATAGAGGGCTGAACGCATGGAATTGTATTTACATACATTAAAATGCAATTACAAATAGGATTTACATAACTGGTAGGGTAATGTTGCTCTAGAACACGTGATCTATGCTTACGTGCTTCTCAAAAAATGTACCTACACGTGCTCATATCAACGACTTCGACAGTGCTTGATATCAGTTCATATGGCTTTCTCTACTCGCTCTTCTATCTCTGTTTCTTTCTTAATTTTATTTTTTTGTTTATTGTTTTTTGGTTTATTTATTTTTTTGCTTTTAGGTTAACGTCCTTTAACCGGGTAAGTCATATCGCATAATGTATAAATGAAATGGTTTAAATTATGCTAAAATGGACCCATGGTTTTTGGAGTTGACTTATGTACCCAACATTCTTCAAAAGGAAGCGAAACACCTCTAAGAAAGAAAAAGGGAAAGAAAAGAAAGATGCAAAGAAAAAAGCAAAGAAAAACGTAAAGAAAAAAGGAAAGAAAGAAGGAACAAAGGAAGAAAAGACAGAAAGGGAGAGAAACAGAAAGAGAAGGGCACAAACAGAACGACAAAGAGAAAGGAAGATAGGGAGAAAGAGAGAGAAAACAGATAGAGAAAGAAAGAGAAAGACAAGGAGAAATTGAAAAAGAAAGAAAGCAAGAAAGCAATAAAGAAAGAAATAAAGAAAGAAACAAAGAGACAAAGAAAGAAAGAGAGAAAGAAAGAAGAGAAAGGCAGAGAAAGACAGAGAAAGAAGGAAGTAAGAAAAATAACTCTTAGTTCATCGTAACCAAATTTCCAACTTACTACCTGCTGTATATGAGGAACACATGCTAACCCAAGCCAGGAGGGCTATGTAGTTTATGCTAATGCAGATTAACTTACATTACACATTTTCTTATAGTGTAAGAATATACCTCACCAATGTGAGCTTTATAAAACTGATCTAATTTTGATAATTGAAATTTTATGCTCCTTTGAGTATGAGAAAAAACAAATAGGGATATACCTAAGTATTTTAAAGTTCAAAGGAATAACATCTCGGAAATGGTTAATACTACAAAATGTATTTGGTATAAATTGTGTAACTTAACAATAACTCTATCTCTGTCTGTCTATCTCTTTCTCTCCTTGTGTGTGTGTGTGTGTGTGTGTGTGTGTGTGTGTGTGTGTGTTTGTGTATTATACTTTTACATTTTAATGCCAGTAGGATGTCACGTGGACTCAACTTGCTAGATCTTTTGCAATAAGGATAAAACTGACCATTATTAGTAAGCATGGGAAGAATGCTATTGCAGCCAAAAATTTGGTACCGAGATATCACTGGAAATACACCTCAGTTGTTTTTTTAAAAAGATTGTTTTTTTAAAAAAGGTCACTGCACGTGTGTGTTTGTATGAATAGCACAGGTCTAAAATAAAGGGTTGAATAAATACCAAACTTAGTATTTAACATCCTCCAAGGATGCGTCGCAGTCTATACTACCCTTTACATGGAACATTTTTCTTAAAAGGTTCCATTTTCATAAAAATAGCTTCAATGATTTTGATTAAAACATATTAAGACATTGTAATGATAAATGAAATATCTTCAATTTTCTAGGAATATACTCAGAAGTACTCTTCACTCTTAAAGACTTTTGTATACGTGTTAAACCGTAAGAAATAAACAAAATCTCAACATAAAATACGTGCATCTCGTTAAGTATACAATTTATGTTCATTTATTTTGTACAGTTAATTATTACTTAGATATTCCTTGTCATTGGTTTAAATTTTACGATATATACTTATGTTTTTGTTAACAGGAAAATTTTATTTCTCTTTTTGCCGTGTTAGCCATACAAAGAGGATAAAATGTTAAAGCTATTATATAGCAGCTGGCTCTTAAAATATTTGACTCTCTTAAATTTGACGTATTCCTTTACAGTTTGTGCAAAATGTTTATCTCGATTAACATGTACCTAGTAGACAGTTTCTAAGAATAGCTTGAGTGAAGAATGGGTTGAGAATTTGTTGCTGTTAGTACAAAATACAATATGACGTAGTACAAACGTCTCCATGTTAACGAACTTTCACATGTGTGTTCCTCCTGCTCTCAAATAAATGTGCTGTGGTGTTTGTTTGGTTAAAACCGTCCAGCTAGGATTTCTGTAATCGTACATGGGCCCAAAAAGGACTAACACCTTGGAGTATAATAATACAACACGGTGGGGCGTCAAAAGATGGCGTGACTAACTAGGAACGCCACTCTGTATTATAAAGTATCATTAATAACTTCACAACTATCACCTACTACCTATATGCCTTTAAGGATCCTTCAGAACTTTAATAATAGCATTACACAAATTTTTAAAGAAGAAGAAATCCTTAAATTTCGAGGTTCAATATCACATTACTATCTAAATGGACCTACATAAATACGTTTAAAAAGCACGTAATTTTTTGAAACGAGTTATTAAACTTTTCCACTTTAAAATGCTCGTTATGACAAAAGTTTTGTTCACTTCCTTTTAGAATTTTAGTATATGTTTCCCCCGCCAGTCATTCCATTAATTGCTCCCTTTCCAATCATCCATTTCGCCTGTATTTCACATTATCATATAACATATTCCTGTTTGAAAGAAGTAGGTATAAATATTGCCAAATTCAAACAAATAATAAAGAATATCTCCCAAATGATTCACTCCAAAGAAAAAAGTATTTTGCATAAATTGTGTTATTTAAAGAGATCAACATTTTTTTATTTAGTAAGGTTTTGTCCGTTTCTTATTGTTTACCATTTATACAAATATCCTGTATAAAGAGGTCTTCTAAGGACATTCCCAAAAAATTCAAGGTATGATTTACAAACTACCATGGAATCACCTGTTTGAATATTTACTGACGCGCACATTGTCTCTCCCTCCGACTGAAGGAATGGAGTGAGGTTCACTGCGTAAGGTTCTCCAAAGAGAGGAAGTTCGACATCCCTGATATGGATGTTATGGTACGTCGTCGTCTTCCGCCTGTTTCTCTTCTTCCTCCTTTTGTACCTCCTGTTCCTCCTCTGCCTTCTCGCGTACCTTCTCCCATTCCTTCTTCTCTTCTTATTTTCTTCCTATGCTTTCTCCCCCTTTTCCTCCTGTTCCACCTTATCCTCCACCTCCTCCTATTGCTGCTGCTTTTCTTTCTCTTCTCCTCTTGATCTTCCTCCTCTTGATCTTCATACTCCTTTTCCTCGTCTTCTTGCTTTTCCTTTTCCTTCTCTTCTTTGTACTTTTCCTCCTGTTTGTCTCCTACTAACTCCTGAGATGGTGAGCTCTCCAACCGTACCAAACCCGCCCCTGCACCGCTTTGTCCTTCACAAAACCCACATGCTGTATTCTGGGATCAAACCCGGGCCGTTTTGGTGAAAGACGAATGCTACTAGACCACTGAGCGCTCTCCAATGGACACTCTTAAAGCAATGGAGGAATAACTTCGTAAGTAAAAATGACGCGTTAATAAAGAAATTCGCAAAAGCGTAAACTACTTCGATTTTTCCTTCCAATAACACACTTTGTGTATATTTTGCGTATACCTACATAAAGTAATTCTTCTGTCCATTTAAATCTATAGTGATGATAGCAAGCTCTTGTGAGGGAGCATAAAAGAAATAAAAAGGAGCTGCAAATTTTCGAACATATTATGCAATATGGAATACTTCTAAAACGGCTTAAGGTATGGGGAAAATTCCTAGAAAGTACGTATGTTAATAATTTTCATATTTTTCCTGTAGTGAGTTTTTGTCCATTTCCTACGTTTTCCTTGTTGTACCTAAGTAAGTAAAATTCAATGAAATAAAGCGGATTTTGCGGAATATTCACACAACATATAAGATATACGTTTCATTACTCATATAAATATTGTAAGTATATGATATTTTAATCAATATCTATGGGGCCATGTTTTACAAAAGGGGGAACAAGTAAAAATGATTTATGTGAAGACTAGTGTTTAGAAAATGCTGAACTTAGCACCACGTTTGGTGACTTTCGTACTAGGAGAGTCACTAGATATGTATTGAGAAAAGTAACTACTCTTAGGGAAAAGATGGTTGCGTTGTCAAAATAGCTGTCTCATTGTTGTTACGCCATTCACTTTTGCTTACTTTATGCTTCAAGTCTGGAAACTGTGAACGTTTTCTCAAATGAAAGTGAGATTCAGAGACAGCATTTTCGAACAACGATTTTGTACAACTTCAAATGAAACACAGTCACTCCTGTTTGAGGGGGGCTTTTGGGGACTACTCTCAGTCACAGTTCCACTGGTATTAGAATTTAAGAGGGGGCAGCAACCTCTTAAAGATGAAGAGAAGATTGGCAGACAAACAGCAGCAGTGACTGAACAAAGACGTTACTACTGTGGAAGATCCAACAGAAAATCCAAGGACAATGAGCTGACATTAGGATTAGTTTGCCGAGTGTTTCAACTATCGTTCATGAACAGCTTCTTGTAGGAGGCGTATTGTTGCATCATGACAATGCATCAACTCGCTTCGCCAATCCGATCTGGCACTCTGTGATTTCTTCCTGTTCCCTATGGCGAAGAACCAACTTGAAGGTCACGAATTTCCTAGCCCTGAAGAAGCACTTTGTATATACGACGAGAAGTTATCTGCAGTGCCAGAAATTGAGTAGTGTGGATGTTTCCAGAAGTGATTCTGGCGGATGAAACGCTACATGTACTGCCAGGGAGAATACTTTGGTAACTGGAATAAACAAAGTGTTTGAGTGACACTTTGCTGTCTCAATACACATCTACTGACCATCGTACCGTCTTTTGTAAGTTTGTGATCTTCACGGACACAAACTCTTCCAAAAGACCATTTATTTAACTCAAGAGATATTAAATAGTATATATTTACCGTGGAATCTCAATACCAACTTTTTGGATAGAATATAACAGCTATTCCCCTCGCTATAGTAGTAGGGCTAGTACAAGTAAAAGAGAATTTTGGAATCTACATCACACAAAGGTAGTGTTCTATACGAGCGTTGAAGTCACCACACATTTCCTGGAATATATCATCGGTATGCATCGTGCGGTCTCAGATATATGATTAAGAAAATGTGGTGGCCAAGGATGAAGGTCGTCTTAATTAAATATGACACTATATCATGATGACGTGGCTCTCTCTCTCTATACCACAGTCTTCCAGTCCTATTTTACCTCCCAGGACCAACAAATGCATACCTTTTAGTGCACTTAAAATAACAAACCAATTATAAACCAGCGTTTTCTTACACTATCTCCGTAGTACGAGGGCAGCATATATGAAACGTATTCGTGTGGTCCCGAGTTTGAATCTCGGTTAGACTGATCTATATTGATGTGTTTTTTGCGCAGTTTTCCTTTATTGCCTTACCAGGCTCCTCTCTTTAAAACAGAGTCTATTCACATTCTGAATCTGACTATTTTGTAGAAAGAGTCTGATGTGATGACTTTTCCCATCCACCCTTGTAGCAATTAATCTTACAAAACCTGTCATATCTCTTGTTAATCGACTAAAACTCAATTACATAAAACCAACCTTGCAACGCAACAGTCCTTTCGACGCCAAGGACTACCGCCCGGCCGCTGCGTCCTCCACCTCTGTCCACTATAGGTGCCACTAGTGAGGTGCAGTACTAGAGGGTGGGACGTGGTCACCGCCGAGCCCCTCCCGGCCGTTGTACGCGATCGTTGCAACCAGAAGTCCTACTTATTTCGACATACCGATGGCGCTGATGATTCTGGCAATTAAACAAATAAAATATTTATTTAGGAACCACAAAACGTAGAAGCAAATCTGAAACAAGAGCATGAAACGGCATCAAAGGGAAAGGACTTGCCAATAGATAAAAAGATAACACCAGTAATCACCTACGACAGATAAACATGAATCGAACCCGGGACCTGCGGAAGGTGAACGTGATACGTTACCGGTGAGACATCTGGCAAGGACATGTGGTTACAATAGAGGGCAGCTCAGTGAGAGGGGATGACGATAAATGATGAGCTAATACGTTGCAGAATATCCCCTTGAACACTTGTAGAGCTCCTCCTCTAATGACGCACATCTAGGCGATCAACATGCCTGATAAGCTCTGAGACCACGCCTGTGTTATAAATCTGCTGCTGCTCCTGCGGAATATCCTTCCTTCCTTCCGTCTGCCTGTCGCGAGGTGAAATTAATAAATTATCATGAACAGAACTACTGGTAAGCGACTGTCTCACATTAATCATAGCAGGTGTATCGACTGGACACGCCTGCTCTACGTCGTCATGGCAGCACAACTTCGTCCTACACAAACCGCACAGTTCCCAGGAAACGCGAGGCGAGCTCAACGCTGCCATACAACAGTAGCTTTCCTCTCATCACTAGCGACTTCAAACATTCCACCAACATTACTCATTACCTCCCCTACTATCAAAGTAGGGGAACTATTGCTTTCGAGTCAAAAATTCAATGTCGGGATTTCGAATGAAAAATATTCTTTGAAACCCCTGAATTAAAAAAAAAAAAAAGAAAGTATTTTTAGAAAAAGGTCCGTGTGTGTGTCTGTCAGCCTGTGCCCAGCGTGGCTCAGAAACCAAAAGTCGGTTAAAAACCAAATTTGGTATTTAAGTTTAATGTTTTTCAAGGATGCGACACGAACATTTTAAAGAAAATAGCCCCACCCTAAACTACCCTTTACATGGAAAATTTTTAGAAAATTTTGCTTTTCTTGAAAATGGCTGTAACGATTTTGATTAAAATGCCATATGCTTGAGATATTTTGATGACAAATGAAATGTATATCTTGAATTTTCTGGCTATAGCCCGTGTAGTCGTATTTACTCTGGACAACTTTTGCATAACTGGTAAACCGATGGAGATAGACCAAATGTTACTGTACAAAAACTGTAGATCTTGCTAAAATACACAGTTTATGTCCAAATAAATTTTCTTGTAGAGTGAACCATTTCGGAGATATTCCTTTTTATATGTGTGAGTTTCGGAAAACTTAAAACTTTCGTGAATTGGAACATGGGTGTTCATTTTTTTATATGTTAAGTGTACAAAGAGAACGGAATCTCAAAGCTTTAAAAGATTTGACTATCGCACAAAGCCTACTGTATTCTAATATTCCCCTTGCACCTACAAGAAAATAAGCAATAAGATAATTTGTACAAATGTTTATCTTAACTAACACGAAGAAGATATAGGAATAACAGTTTGTAAGAATGGTTAGTAGATGTGTAGAGAAAGTCATGTGAGTGCAATATATCAGATTTTCTTTTTTTACATAAAGTGAGCATAACTTTCATATGAAATAAGGTTACTGTCTCATATTTGTGATTTAAAGGGTCATCTCTACTCATTCTTCTAGAAATTATTGTTACAAACATGTTTTTTTATCTAGTTAGTGTTAATGGAGATATAATTCACAGAAATAGTTTCACTACACATTTCCTTCTAAAAATAAAAGCGGAATACATTATAGGTCCCCAAAAGTTGACGATTAAACACTTTAAAAAACATAACACATTAAAATTTCAAAACAACAATATCTCGGAAATGTTAGTGCCACACAAACTTTGAGATAAACTACTTCGGTGTTTTACGTTGCAAGTTCTTCCTATTTGATGCTCATATAAACATGTACAAAATTCATTCAGAATATACTGATTTTACACGTTATTCCTATACAATTCGAAATATGCTTTTCAGTTGTTAATAAAAGTTCTTCAATATAGGGTGTTTTAATAAAAAATTGTTTGGGCTATTTTTGAGAAAATAAAAATATTTGAAAATGTTAAACGTAAGGATTAATTTTGAGTGAGGGAAATTTTGTTGAAAATATCTGTGTGGCATCTTTGCAATATATTGAATTTAAATAGCAAGTATGTTATTTTTGAGTTATGCTTTTATACACTGACATATACATATAAGGTTTTATTATAAAAATGTTTTGTTTGGGTATAGGGAGTCTCAAGCATGAATTCGCTGGTAGAAGCTCGCTAAATCGAATACAATCGATTTCGAAAAAATAATTTTTTTTTGTTCCAAATTGGATGCGAAATTCCACAGGAATGTACGAAAATAACAGTTTGTTACTTGTAAGATGCGTAGAGTAACTTATTTCTGACATAACTTCAGTAGTAATGATGGGACATCACACAGGGTTTCGAAGTAATCACTGAAAACACGTGAAGGAATACTCCAAGGTGGTCTTTGACACGTGAAGTAAGTCGACAACGTTGCGTTGAGGTTGGTCAAGGAATTGAACTGCTTTGTGGATGTAAACAGATCGGACGCTTTCGCTTTCATGTAATGTTTTGGGAGCTAACGCTTGTGATTGGCCTACACTCGCACAGTAAACATGGAAGCATAAGATCGGCTATGTGTTTATGTTCTCAAGACAGATCGCTAGGTTGTTTATTTATGTACTGAGCTAGGGAAAGTGACACCCACACAATCTGCAGTGTTGCCAGCTTGTTTTTGACAAAACTAAAATATTTTCGAAGTAAATGGTTGGAGACATAAACGTAAGATACAAAATGTGTTCCAAATACCAAATACTAATTTATGGAAGTGTGTAAAAACGTAACAATTTTAATTCCAAGGTAATTTTACTGTTCCTTTACAAGTATATAGACATGAGTGGTGAACTGCGCATGCGCACAGAAGTATGGGACGGAAGTGTCATAGAGTGAAGCCAGTGGTTAGCTATCGTGGAGATCATGATCGGTATCGTTGACTGCACTCATTAAATTACAATCTTCTTCTCCTTCAGTAGCATATCTTCACGATGTTCCTTTGTTGTTCTATCTTATTAATGATGTCTATGGAAGGAAGGAATGAGACTGCCACGCAAAACAAAGAAACAGTGTAAAAAACTGCATATTAATGACCTCGCCGTTAAAGAAATGTTAGAAATGCACTGCAAAACCACACTCTAAATACCTGGCTGCTACTCCTTCAAGGAGAATGTATGTATTTCCTTCTTCACAAGTGAAAAGTAACCAACCAACCACATGGGAAAATATTTCATACTCTATCCATCAAACTGCTCATATCCATACCTTCAAGATATTTCAACCAATTTAGCAACAATTTCCCACCAATGCACCAAAGAGAAACATCTCATGTGTTACACTCACATGACTTTCTCTACTCTTGTACTAACCATTCTTACAAACTCTTATTCCTATATCTTCTTCGTGTTAGTTGAGATAAACATTTGTACAAATTATCTTATTGCTTATTTCCTTGTAGGTGCGATACTCAAATCTTTTAAAGCTTTGAGATTCCGTTCTCCTTGCACGCTTAACATATAAAAAATGAACAACGATGGTCTATTTCACGAAAGTTTTGTTTTCCGAAATTTGCATACATAACAAGGAACATCTCCGAAATGGTTCACCCTACAAGAAAATTTATTGAGACATAAATTGTGTATTTTAGCAAGATCTACATTTTTTGTAGAGTGTGATTTGGTCTATCTCTAACGGTTTACCAGTTATACAAAAGTTGTCCAGGGTAAATAGGACTACAGGGGCTATAGCCAGAAAATTCAAGATATACATTTCATTTTTCATAAAAATATCTCAAACAAATGACATTTTAATCAAAATCGTTAGAGCCATTTTCAAGAAAATCAAACTTTTCGAAAACTTTTCCATGTAAAGGATAGTTTAGGGTGGAGCTATTTTCTTCAAAATCTTCGTGTATCATCCTTGAAAGACATTAAACTTAAATACCAAATTTTGTTTTTTACCGACTTTTGGTTTTTGAGTCACGCTGGGCACAGACACATACACACACACACACACACACACACACACACACACACACACACACACACACACACAAGGACCTTTTTATAAAAATAACTTTTTTTTTTTGGATTTAAGGGGCCTCAAGGCGTATATTTCCGGTGAAATCTCGAATTTTTGGGTGGAATACAATACTTACCCTATTTACCAGTAGAGAAAGTAAAAATATAAAAACCTTAATCACATAAAAATTTTAAAAATACCAAACAAAATAAATGTATCAGGTGACCCCAGTGAAGTTTATTGCCCCTACAAAAGTGAAAACTGTTTGAAACAGAAACATCGTTAACCTGGTTCACAGCAAGGAGAAACAATGGCGCAACGGGAATCGCCACCTTGCTGGGAGAACACAGGTTTCTATGGAAACACGTCTCTCGTAGTGTTACTTTTGTTCCTCTGTGCATACAATGAAACAGTAATGAACGGAATGCTAACTGTAACCAGTAGGGGAAAACTTTACTAAATGGAATTAATGAATAAACCCCTGTAGTTCGATTAAAATTCTTAAACATGTTCCAAGGATAATTTGCTGCAATATCTTTATGATTTCTTGAGATCAAATTGTGGTTGCAATTAATATGGTAAAAGTTATTTATGACACAAGGGTTAAAAGAAACATTTGTGATTAGCTGTATTCTGAGTTGAGGAAACCTACGAAGAAAGTAAAATCATTTTAACTCGTGCATCATACAGTATTACTTTTTAGATAGTGCGAATATTAAGCTATATATAAATATATAGTATTGTTTAACCTCTTTCATGGTTATGATTATCATCGCCTTGCGATGCTCAATTGGAGCCTTGGTTAGCATCAGTGTTGACAACACGATGGCTTTTACAAAGCACCACGTTCTACATAAAGGAGGCAGTGGAAATAGTAAAACTATAGAAATAATGTATCAAAATTTAATTAATAGATTACAACCTTTTCTAAGCTTAGTCTTGTTTTGAGGAAACTGAAATTTATTGAATTCTGGGTTACATGATTTACGATAGGGCCATTGATTGGATATGAAACAGCTGATAATGATCATCATTATCATTAGTATCATCCTTGCAGGTGTTGGGGCTTGCTGTTTGTTACGGTCTCAGCGCAGAATTCTCTGTCTACCTCTTCCTTGGATGGCCAGGAAGTCAGTCCCTTTCCTATTGGGCGATAATGGGGCAGTGGTTTAGGGATCCTAGTCCTGGAATATTTGGCCATTCCAATTTTTCTGATATTGTTGAATAAAATGTAATACAGGTTGAACCTGAAGTTCTTTCATGACGGATGTGGGCCCATTTGGTGACTTATGACTTTTTTCTGTTCCTCTGAATGTCCGTAACAAAGAGTGGGTTGTGCCAGTGTTATGCACGTCTGTTCTGTTATGCCGCTGAACTAAACACGGTTTACTCACAGAACTAACCCCTCACGCAACAGCCCTGGTGAGCTGAGACTTACCGCTCGGCCGCTCCGTCCCCCACCTCTATCCACTTCAGACGTTAGACTCTACCAATTATACAAACGTTATTTAGAAACATGAAAATTCAAGATATTTGATTTCTCACGTAAGTATATTGAATATATATTTTAACCAATACCATTTCTGAGAAAATTCTTCATGTAAAGAGTAGACTGGGTTGGATGAATTTTTGTTAAAATATTTGCGTTGCATCTTCCGAAGATTCTGAACTCCAACTTTGGTATTTCTCCGACATTTCGTTTTTCAATTACACTGTTCACAGACGGAGGTAAAAATAGACCAAGAACCCTTTTTACTTTCTCTATTATGCAGAGTAAATACGTAAAGTATTGTATTCCACCCAAAAATTCGATGTCGAGATTTCATCGGAAATATATGTTTTGAGACCTCCTGAATCCAAAAAAGTAATTTTAGAAAACGGTCTGTGAACAGCACAAGTCAAAAACAAAAAGTAAATTAAAAACCAAAGTTTATATATAAGTTTAACATCTTTGAAGGATGGAACAAAGATTTTAAAGAACATTACTCCATCCTAAATTACCCTTTATATGGAAAGTTTTTCGAAAATTTCGTTTTCTCAAAAATAGCTCTAATGATTTTGATTAAAAATAAAATTATTAAATTCAAATTTTTGCGGCAAATAAAAGATATATTTTGAATTTTCCAGCTATAGCCCATGTTATCCATTGATGACTTTTGCATAAATGCTAAGCCATAAGAGATACACCAAATCTTACTATGTAGATGTGGATGTCGTTAAAACAGACAATTCATGTCCAAATTTATTTTTTGTGCAGCAAGATATTTGGAAACATTCTTTATTATTTGTGTCAGTTTTGCAATTCCTAAACTTTTCTCGAATGGAAGGTCGATATTCACTTTTTTATCTCTTGGTCATGCAAAGAGAAGGGAATTTCAAAGGCTTAATGTAGCGACCAGCTGTAAAACATTTGACTATCACTCAAAGCCTACTGCATTCTAATATTCCCCTTGTACCTACAAGGAAATAAGCAATAAGATAATTTGTACAAATGTTTATCTCAACGAACACGAAAATTTTTATTAAAGTGACTCAAAACTTGTATAATCTGCGCTGAAATCTGGAATGCTATGCTTACTATACGTAAGAAGTAGGGATAAAGAAGATATGAGTGTATTTTATAATGCTTATAATCGTAGCTGTATCAATACCTACCTGACCTCATTCCCATAGCGGCAGCAACAGTTGGCAGTACTGTTATTACTGTACGCATATCTCTTGTGTGATCTTAATGAGCTCCATCAGATTGACAAAATATCTGAACATCGCGACGATGGCATCTGTCGGCGGGTACTGAAAGCATTATTTGTCTTGCATTCTTTACATCGTGTAATTATTGCAATTTGTAAGGACCGCGTGTGCGGGTTGCATTGTCTGCTCCTGCGGCATCTTCTGAGACCAGGACACCTGCGTCTGCAACTCTGTAACAAATGAAACACAAAGTATTTCTGAGATTCACTTTTTTTTGGGTGGAATGCATTGTGTTACGATGAAGCGCAATATGACAACTGTTGAGATTAAATGTCGTATGCCACTAATGTTAAATATACTAAATGTATCTCCATTGTCTCAATAACTATTTAATGTATAAAACTGTAACGGGATTTTTCTAATCTATGAATGCATTTACACATTTCACGGCGTTTCTTGAACAAACCATATTTATCCCATAAGTTGCAGCAAAGTATGTAACCGGGTATTTACTTAGTATCAATATAAAGGGCGCTTGTCTTGTCACGGTTTAGCATCAGTTGGAGAACTTGACGACTGCTATTCATAATCTTAGTCACGGTACAGATCGATGTATAATTTTCAGTGAAATACGAAATTCTGAGCAACGACCAAACACAGCTGACGATCACACTTTAATTCAAATTATCACACATAAAACAGTTTTAATGAAAAACTGTATTTTTAACTATATCTTTGTTTACATCACAATATATTACATCAACATAGTTTTAAATTCTCTTAATCTCTGTTATAGGTAAGATATGTTTTACTTGATTCTTCTCCGTGTTGTTTACCTAACAAATGACGTCAGCCTCTTTTTTGTGATGTTTAGCGCCCGCTTTTACTACATACAGCACCGCAGGCGGTGACACTGATGATACAAGATGGGGCACCGGTAGCATGAGATGGCGGGGGAAACCGGAGAACCCGGAGGAAACCCGCCCCAGCACAAATCCCACATACGGTTGCCTGGAATCAAACTCGGGCCACGAAGCCAGCCTCTGATGCCTCTGTTTTACAAGATATAATCATTTCAGAGGGCTTATGCAAGACACTGCTTCAAAACTGAAATGTTTACAGAACGCAGATGGATATATTTAAGTTCACTTTGTTTATTAAGAAATATAGGTATATTTTTGTTAATTATACTATTCTTTGCTTTAAATTTATCAGTATTTTTACCTTCTCTACTCCGTAAACCTACTCAGAAGGGGAAGATTGCATTTCATAGAAATTTTTCACACAGAGATTTCACTAGGTAGAAATGCATATTTTGAGATTCCCTGAATAAAAAAGGCAACGTTAAAAAAGGTGTGTGTGTCTGAATGGCACAAAACCAAGAACGAAAACTCAATTAAATACTAAACTTACTATTTAAGTTCAGCACCTTATGAGTAGAGAAAGTCACGTGAGCGCAATACAAATTATTTTAAGTAATCAAACACTTTAATAGTACCTCATTTGATACAAACGGTAATGATAGGTTGCTTTTACCACTCCAAAATTTAATTTTAACATCCTCAATATTTTCTGAGAAAATTCGTTATTTATACCAGAAAATGCAATTTTCAGATAAAAGCTGTTTAAAGAGGAAAATGAAGAAAAATCTGTGTATATTTGCAAAGAAAAAAAGCATATTATGGCTTGAGTACACAGGAAATTACATACTTATTGATAGTACCAATTTGTAAACCAAAAGTTCTTTTTAAAGATGGGCTAAAATGTACTACACTGCTCTAAAATGTGTGGAAATTGTTTTCCCCTTTTCTTTCTATATAATCATGAAAAATTCAGGATAGAAAACAAAAAAATAAATTAATACTATTCTTAAAGTATATAGATATTGAACTACACCCCTAACCAGCCAGGTAGTTAGTTCATGGTAACGTGGAGTCTCGCATTCGGCGGGTGCGGTTTCCTTTCCTGTCGGACCGACCACTGTGATCATGTTTTTCTCGTGTTTTCCATGGGCCGGTAAGCGAATGCTGGGCTAGTTTGTCTCGTAAATTACACTTTTTTATCTTTATGATTTTCTTTCACTACAATGTGGATTTAGGAAGGAATGGTCCTTTTCGAATTGTGTGTTTGTGATGCATCAGGTAATTCAGAAAAGCCTTTGATAAGGTTTTATGAACCCAATTATGGAACATATTAAGTGAATGAGGCTACCCAATAGATATAGTAAAACTTATTAAAAGTCTACATGAAACAAGAATATCAGGAAAAATAGGAGGTAAGATAAGTAAAACATTAATAGTAATTCAGGTTGTTACGCAAGGCTGCCCACTATCCCCAATACATGTAAAATCATAGAAGAATGGCAGAGGAAATAAGAACTGGAATAAAATTAGGCGATTTAACACTAAAATCTGTGCTTTTTACGGTTGATCAGGTACTAATGGTGGAATGTGGAGGTGATTTACAGAGGGCAACTTGTCAATTACAAAACGTTATGGAGACATATAATTTCACAATTTCAAAGAACAAAACTAAAACAATGACTTTCTACGGAGGTGGACAGAGAATATATAAATGGTCCTGGGACAAGAAATTATAGAGTAGATGTCTTCTTTAACTGTTTAGACTGCAGTATATCATATTCAATAGAACAAGAAGTTACAAATAAAAATAATATACTTTTTAGCAAATGTGCGGAACGATAAGAGGAACGTTAAGGAATAAAGCACAACGTTCAACACAATTAAAGTTTTCTAAAACATAAGCCGTACCACTATTAGCTTATGGTTCAGAAAATTGGTCTATCAACCGAACAACTAAAAGGAAAATAGAAACCAGTGAAATGAAGTTTCCAAGAAGTGTGACTTCATTACTGAAGTGAAAATATTCGACAACTAGACATTTTCAATATTTCTGAATTAATGCAATAAAAAAGAGTAACTGGTACCAACATATGACAAGAATGAATGACGACTGACTACCTGAAATAGACTACAACCCTAGAGGAAATGGAAATATCGGCAGACCAAGAATAAGGTGGTTGGGCAGTATCGCCTTTGAAGACGGAACAGGTCAATAAGCCTAATCCTTGTGGATGATGATGATGATTATGATGATTTGCTTTCATCCATTTCAGAGTTGCAGGGCGGTTAATGTGTTGTGGCAAGATGCGCTATAGCTGGGGAACACAGGTATGGCTGCTGTGACGTCAGCTCACTCAGCTCACATGCTACCAGCGAAAGCCAGTTGAACGTGTGACGTCACAGCGGGGAGGAGAAAATGGTGTGTGGACATCGTAATTTTAATGCTGACTGTTTCAATTACGTAATAGTCACAGATTATAAATAATTACATTTCGGCTTTATGCCACATATATAAATTCTAATTTATGTGAACAGTCATGTTATAACACAAATAGAACAGAAATTATAACTATTTTGCCTGAGCTAGAGGAGAGCAGAACAATTAAGCGGACATTTTCTGACATTTGCCGTTTCGCTTTTCTTTAACTAGTTTGGCGTAATATATGGTACATTTGTAGCCGAAGACTGCATGTTAGATTGTGATCTGACAGTATGCTTCGGGATTTTGACTTAGAGAGGTTCATAACAGAAAAGAATTGTTCGCACACATACGTAGAACCAAACATACATAATACCCGTGCAACAAGGGCATATAACCTCAGAAATCTGGTTTGAGGAACATTCTTATAACAATCAGTCAATTCTTCCTTGTGTTTATATTTGTCCTTCAGCAAATCGTCGCACTGTAAATTTATCAATTCAGTTTGCTACCTGCTAGAAACATTAACATCCAGTGAATACTGGGTCGCAAGGATCTGAAACGTAGTTGACAATGTTTCTACATCTTGAAGCCTGGTCTCAAACTAGTGTGAAACACGGGGAACTGAACACAAACGCAAAACCACTACACAACGTCAACAAAAACACAAAATAAAAACAAAATTCACACTAACGCCGTTAAAATTCCTCACACAACAAATAAACACCCTCAGACTAGGCTGAAGAGCTTTCTCCCTAAACAGACGGGCATGTTGTAAACATGACCAAATAACATTCTTCATATTCATTCAGTTTCGTGCAAGTAGCGCCGCTGATCTAGGCAGCATAGCAATACACCGCTCTCGCCTGACGTCACACGAACGTACAAGCGGGCACTTCGTTTAAATATGCTTTTGTATGAGTTGGTGCTAATGGTAATATTAAAGTTAAAAAAGTCAGAGGAAGGTAAGAATGTTTACCTATAGATTAAAACCAGTAGAAGATTTAAACAAACTAACAATTTAAATGAGTGTAGAAGAATTCCATATTTATTATGAAAATGTAAGGGGATTAAGTACTCAGATTACTGAATTTTATATTAATACACTAAACAGCGATCATAATATTATTACAGCAACTGAATAACAAGGAGTTTATAGTGCTGAACTTTTTGATCTGCAAAAATAACCAAAGTGTGTACTATACATAAGTCAGGCAACCCTATTAAAATGGAAAACTATAGACTAATTGCAATTTTATCACCTCCTTCTAAACTTTTTGAACAAATCTTATATAAAGGTATATTTTTCATGTTACATGCTATATTTCTGACTATCGGCATGGTTTCTTTCCCAATAGGCTACTTTAACTAATCTTGTTAACTTTACACAATATGTAATTAACGCAATTAACACTCGTCTACAGGTTGATACTATATATACTGCCTTTTCTAATGCGTTTGATTAAATTAATTACAAATCGTTGCTCTTAAACCTTTCAAATTTTGGTTTCTCTCAGCAATTGCTTAAGCTGACTACATCACATTTATTAAACAGGCAACAATTTGCTATATATAAAAGTTATATGTCTCATACTTATATTATAAAACTTGGTGTCCCTCAGGGATCAAACCTAGAACCATTATTCTTTCTTTTATTTATTAATGACTTTCCAAATTCTATAAATTTTTCTTAGTGCCTTCTTTATGGGGATGATCTTAAAGTATATAAGGTGATAAGAAATAAGAGTGACTGCAAAATATTAAAAACAAACATAAACAAAATTACAGTGAAGAATACCATCATCTATTATTCAAAAGCATAGGATTCATAATTAGAAATGGTGCACACTTTCAAAACATATACTCCGTCCTATGACTGTTTAATAGTTTTGTTAGATCCAAATTGGAGCAGTGTTGTCTAATTTGGACACTACACTACAAATCTTATATAGCACGAATTGAAAAAGTACAGAATACATTTTTAAAACTATTATATTATAAATATTTAGGGATTTATTCTAATTATATGAAGTATACTGAGTTGTTAAAGGTATTTACAACAATGTCACTAGAAGGTCGCAGGAAAATACACCAACAATTATTATATCATATAGTTTTACCTATAAACTGGACTGGTTCAGTGTAACAGACAAATTTATTACCATTTTTAACTCAGAAGTTACTTAAGAATTAAGAATATTATTATGAATTATGAAACTTTGGCAGCTGAGTATCGTTGATTTTAGTTTTATGGGTTTGCACATTAGTTGTGAAATATAAATTAGGAAAAAAGGAGGGATATGTGATATGGGAATGCTTTACTTGCACTTTCTTGTGAAATGATCACCAACATTTACTTTCTACTGCAGCAATTAAACACGACGTAAAGTGCAAGTTAGTAAGGTGGCGTTCACCTGCATTAGTTTCTAATATGACGTGAAACAAGTTACTATTTGGTGCAAAAACGATCTATGTCCATATTACATTAAGTTGACAAAGTATAGAAACAACACATGATGTGGCAAAAACTGTTAGACCTAAACATCTATAATAACTTTAGCCTCAATATAGGTAACAATATATCACAGTTAAGCGATTTGACAAAAAAAGTCGACAAATTTAACGTATTTATAAACAAAACTTGAGTTTCATATATGTTCCAGTTTTTCATTACATCTGTTCGTGCACTTTCCTTTCAGAATCGTGAAACAATAGAAAGAAAGTAATAGTAGTTGGTGTTGTGGGTGAGCGTGGTGGGTAATTAATTCATGACACCTGGTGAAGGTGAGTGCAATAAACAAAAGACCATGTAGAAGTTCTTCCCATGCCATCTTTTCCCCCAATTACCACAATTTCTCTAAGGAAACAATACGCCGCCGAGCAGAGTGTGTTACTTGATCCACCGTTAAAATCTCCAACCAGTCTGTCCAGATATTGCACTCATATATGTATATTTCATACTCAAATAACGAATATAAACATTTAATTTTCCTCCTTCCGCTTTACTTTCTCTACATGTCACGTATTTCACTCAAAAATTCACTGTCGACATTTCACCGGTAATATATGTTTTGAGGCCCCCTGAATACTAAAGAAAACATTTTTAGAGAAAGTCTGTTTGTGGAAAGCATAACCCAAAATCATTATTGGCTGTAACGATTTTGACTAAAATATATATTTCAGATATTTTTTTATGACAAATGAAATGTATCTTGAATTTTTTACCCAGTAGCCCATGTAGTTCTATTTAATATTGATGACTTTTGCCTAACTGGTAAACCGTAAAATATAGACCAAATATTACTGTACAAAAAATCAGGCGTGTTTCACTCACATGACTTTCTCTACTCTTGTACTAACCATTCTTACAAACTCTTATTCCTATATCTTCTTCGTGTTAGTTGAGATAAACATTTGTACAAATTATCTTATTGCTTGTTTCCTTGTAGGTGCAAGGGGAATATTGGAATACAGTAGGCTTTGTGCGATATTCAAAGTGTTTAGAGCTTTGAGATCCGGTTCTATTTGCACGCTTAACGTACAAAAAATGAACAACGATGTTCCATTTCATGAAAGGTTCAAGTTTCCTGAAAGTAACACAAATAACAATGAATATCTCCGAAATGGTTGACTCTGCAAAACAATTTATTCAGACGTAAATTGTGTGGTTTAGCAAGATCTATATTTGCTGTACAGTAAGTTTTTATGTATCTCTTACGGTTTACGAGTTATTCAAAAGTCATCCAGAGTAAACAGGACTACACAGGCTATAGCCAGATAGTTCAAAATATGTATTTTGTTTGCCATACAAATATCTTAAACATACGGTATTTTAATAAAAATCTTTAGCCATTTTCAAGAAAATCAACATTTTCAAAAAGTTTTCAAGTAAGTTGTTTAGGTTGGGGCTATTTTGTTCAAAATCTTCGTGTCGCATCCTTAAAAGACATTAAAGTTAAATATTAACTTTGGTATTCAACCAACTTTTCGTTTTTGAGCTATGTTGTCCACAGACTGACAGACAGACATACATACAGACAGTCATTTTAATAAATACGGTTAGGTACAGGCAATTAAAGATCATACTTTCCCAGGTAGAGGAATTTGGGGCAATTCCCTGAAACTATAGAAAGTGACAACCTGGGAAGATGATTATCACTGCAGCAGGGAATTTTACATCTGCGCATCCAAGGTGTGAGTGTGTGTATAAAACAAAAAGAAATAAATGTGAATAGAGCCTCTGCAATAATCGCTGCAGCCGCCGCCTGCGTTACAGAGATAATGACCTGGTGTGGTGGCGCTACTGGTTCCAGTCAGGTTCATTAATCATGGGCCCGCGGGATGACATAAGTGTTTCTGAGTGTCATTCAACCCGCCTGTCTGTCTGTCTATCACTGGAATTCCTCCTCACGTAACGCACAGAAATTATCCTCCTCTATTTATTATTTAAGATTAAACATTATCCAGAAGTTTCCATTCACAAATAATTACCAATACTATCACAATCAGGCAACTCTTGCAAACATTTTATTGTGTATCAGTAAAGCAGACTTAAGCAACATAGGATTTTCTAAATAATGTTAAAAATCTGATGTGTTCCAGTAAAATGACTTCTTTAATTGATCATGCAAATTTCAAAGTCATCATATAGCGACCACTCCTAAAACGTTTGACTGTCACTTAAAGCCTACTATATTCCGTTCGTACCTACAAGGAGATCAGCAATAAGATAATTTCTACAAATGTTTATCTTGATTAATATAACGATAGAGGAATAAGAGTTTGTGCAAGAGTATAAGAAATTACGCAGGATTTTATGTAGAAATACAGTTTTTCTTAAGTAGGAAATAGCTATATGAAAATGAGTAGTTAGGTACCTAAGTAATGTTGGAGGGCCTGCTAATTTGGAGCATCAGTGAGCGACCAGGTTACAAGTCCGATATCTGGGAGTCGCCTGCCTGCCTGCCCGCCTGCCTGCCTGACTTCTCATGTTTGACAAACTGGATGACCTCGAGATGATCTCGTTCAGCTTCTGTGTTGGCCTGACTGGACCATCTTCTGGAACGTATGGACTCCATCTCTGTCAGCGGTGATAACCCCGGCCCACACTCTGGCCAACAATTTACTCATCTCTTCTCCCTGACACAAATTTATATAATGTTAACTGACTCACTCATTCTCAACTCTACATACATTTCATAATATTTCGTTACAGAAATATCAACATATATTATGTCAAGTATTGAACTGTCCTGTGTATTATGAACACATTACGCACCTCCGAAATACAGCCGATTTGGATTTAACGCGGGGGGAAAATATGTCCCCCGAAAATACATCGTACCTTTTATACCTATATTTAGTTATTTCGGAATTTGAATTTAAAATTTCCTGCAAAGAGTCATACTGGAATTTATTTTTCACTACCCCTAGTGTGGACCATGGCTATTGCGGCTACTGCATTCCTAGCGCTGACCTTGACCACCACATTGCTAACAATTTTTCGAAGTAACGAGATATGCACACGGAAAAAGATATTCTGCGTGTTACTGAAGTACCATAAGATGATTCTGTCTCTCTCTCTCTCTCTCTCTCTCTCTCTCTCTGTGTGTGTGTGTGTGTGTGTGTGTGTGTGTAGGTGTGTGTGTGTGTGTGTGTGTGTGTCTGTGTACGAGTATATATTGTTTTATTCACCTCAACACTGGGATTTTTTAAAACAAAAGAACATCAGCAAACACCCAGGGGAAACAGCCAAAAAATCAAAAATATCGAAGTTTGTAATTTTCCATTGGAATTGCCTCTTCGCATTACTTTCAATAAATGACATTTGTGTTGACGCTATCGTTTGACAGCTGCATCTATTTATCGTTAAAAGAAAAAAAAAAGCAGTGAATTTTGAGTATAGATTGTGATAAATCGAATTTAATTACATTTGGGAATATTCATTTTCATCAGCCATTTTACATATTAAAGTAAATTAAATTTGCAGGCTTAGAGATAAACAAAAAATTCATGTAATTTTGTTTTAGGAGACTCGAGGAATTAGGGCAGGCTTCGATATAACCACAAAACGTGTTTTAGCCAAACTCTTCTCTGTCAGGTGTCTCTCTCTCTCTCTGGGTCTCCACGAGTCTCTCTCTCTCTCTCTCTCTCTCTCTCTGTGTGTGTGTGTGTGTGTGTGTGTGTGTGTGTTTGTATTTGAACAGCATAACTCCTAAACGAAGAGTGGGTAAATACCAAAGATTTTCAAGGAAATCCCCCCAGCCCAAACCACCCTTTAGATACAAAACTTGTATTTATTTTATATTCACTCAAAAATGGCTCTTAACGATTTTTATTAAAATACCACAACCTAAGATATTTCCATGATTAAGAATGTATCTTAATTTTTCTGGGAATACCTGTGAAGCCGTCTTAACTGTAAATGAATTTGTTATATACTATAAACTTCAAAAGGTAAGCAAAAACTTACAACATAAATAAACAAATGTTTGGGGCGTTAACCTTTCGGTGATATTCCTTATTATAGATTTGAATTGCCAAATACATTAAACTTTTTTAAAGTGCAAAATAGCTAATTTTTTCTTTCTCCTGTTCATGTGAAGAGAACGGAATTTCAAAGCAATCACATAGCGACCACTCAATTGACTATCGCTAAGCATACTGTATTCCTCTAATCCTCCAGTATACACGTATAAGGAAATATGTAATAAAATAATTATTTCTACAGATTTTTATCTCAATTAATATGAAGTAGATGGAGTAAGGTTTTAGGAATAGTTTATTGAAGAATGAGTAAAGAGCCAATGTGAATGTAACATGTAATTTCTCTTTTATTTCTAAGTTCATTATGTTCCTAAGAAAGACACAAAGATTTTCAAGAAAAACAAACTAACCTTTACATGAAACATTTTTCAAAAATTTAATTTTATCAAACACGATTAATGTTTTTGATTAAAATACTGTAACAGAATGACAATAGTCCAGTCCAAAAACTTTTCTTTCAGTTTATTTTCCTTCTACAACATTTGCACAAATACACAGTGCTGTTCATTCGTGATATTACAACTCACAACTGTTTTCTTCCCGTAACCTAGACTAACTGCTTTCTGTCTTTCTTCACTTTCTCTGTGTCTCTCATACACTTGATTTTGACAATACAATCACTCTACACTCATTAACTGTTTCACTACCTTCCTTCACGATGCGCCGATTCTTACAAACAGCCAACACACACACACACACACACACACACACACACACACACACACACACATACACACACACACACACACACACAGATACACACACCTAGAAACTGTCGACTCATGTGTGTTAGTAATATTTCGTCGTCTCGAAAACCCTTTGCGTTACTGCTCTTATTATTGTCACGTGTTTGCTCGTGTGAGTGATGTGGGGCAGCTTCACAACAGCATACGTTTATGATATTCTTGTGATAAATGAAATGTCTATCTTGAATTTTCTGAATGTGCTCTGAACTACTCTTCATTGTGGATGACTTTTGCAGAACTGTAAGAGATAGTCAAAATCTTACTATACAGAAATGTAAATCTGAATAAAGGCTACGATTCGTGTAAATTACATATTATATATGGAGAGAACTATTTCCGAGATATTCTTTGTTATTTACTTGAAATTTCCAATGTTTATAGTTTTGCGAAATGAGAAGTCGTTATTCACTTATCTCTTTGGCCATGCAAAGAGAACGCAATTTTTAAGCCATCACATAGCGTACAGCTTTAAAAGATTTGACTATCGCACAAAGCCTACTGTATTCTAATATTTCCCTTGTACTTACAAGGAAATAAGCAATAAGATAATTTGTACAAATGTTTATTTTAACTAACACGAAGAACATATAGGAATAAGAGTTTGTAAGAATGGTTAGTACAAGAGTAGAGAAAGTCATGTAAGTGCAACACATCAGATTTTTATTCAGGAAGCCTCAGAATTAAAATTTTGCTTTAGGATATTTTGGTGGAATGTTATTTGTGCTGTAGGTAAGTACATAAGTACAGTGAAAGTACGAAGCTGGTGGTTATTATATTTTTCCAATTAGACATAATATTATTATATTATATTGTTCTCTGAGAGTCATAAAGTGCTATTTAGAACAGTGAAATGCTGATGTGTAGAAAGCAATCTGTAATAAAGAGGAAACGTCTAGTTTTAATGCAATATTAATTACAACGTGGAAGTGTTTAGTTCAGCCAAGCGTTGGAAGTATTCTAGTTAACACCTTTCATTAGTCCCGTTCACTTCTCTCCAGGACACGAGACGACGCCTTTCTGGAGCATTCTAAACTCTTCTTTTATCCCCTGCAACCCTTACAAAATTATATTTATGTACCTATAGGTAGGTGTGTTGCACTCACATGACTTTCTCTACTCTTGTACTAACCATTCTTACAAACTCTTATTAATATATCTTCTTTCTTGTTAGTTGAGACAAACATTTGTACAAATTATCTTATTGCTAATTTCCTTGTAGGTGCAAGGGGAATATTAGAATACAGTAGGCTTTGTGTGATAGTCAAATGTTTTAAAGCTTTGAGATTCCGTTCTCTTTCCAAGACGAAACATATAAAAAGGTAAATAACGACCTTGTATTTGAAAAATCACCAGTAGTGCAAAACTCACATCAGTAACAAGGGATAATTTCAAAGTGGCTCACTCTACAAAAAACTGCATTCAGACATATATTGTGTTTTAATGACATGTACAGGTTTTGTACAATAAGATTTGATCTATCTTTGAAGGTTACCAGTTATGCAAAACTCATCCAGAGTAAACAGTCTACATGGGTTATAGCCAAAAAATTCAAAATATATATTTCTTTTGTCATACAAATATCTTAAACATATGAAGTTTTAATCAAAATCGTAACAGTTTTTTGAGAAAATCAAAATGTTCGAAAAATTGTTCATATAAAGGGTAGTTTAGGGTGGAGGAACGTTCTTTTAAATATACGTGTCGCATCCCTAAAATATATTGGAGGTAATTACTAAATTTGGTTTTTAACGGACTTTTCGTTTTTTAAGTTATGCTGTCCACAGACTGACAGACACACAACACCCCCCCCCCCCACACACACACACACTGACACACCCAGAAATTTTTATAAAAGTACTCGTACTTTCTCTTGTATTCAGAGAGGTTCAAGACATATATTTGTGGTGGAATTTCGACGTCGAATTTTTGGCTGGAATACATTAGTCCTACTTAGTATACGTAATAGAGAAAGTGAAAATAAATTTGGTCAAACTTTTGATTTTCAATAAGTCACTAGTTATTTACCGTTTGCTTCTACAATTATACAGAAATACAGCTTTAAAATATGAGTTATCTGTGAAGGTTCAATCACTTGCTAAATTGAGTCGTTTAACTACAAAATGGTGTGAAATAATTTCATTCAATTTTCTAGGACCGAGTTAGTTAGGGCTTCCATTCGTCGTAGGTGTGAATGCATGCTTGATAGCAGTAGTCATATTAGTAAATAAAAGATCGATCTCCTCAGCTGTACGCTATTCTCGTACTCTGTAGATAATGTACTCAATAATTTTCAATTATCGCCTTTACCTTTTACGATAGATGAATCTGTTCTTGCACATTTTATTCGTCATATTTTAATCTACCTCACGTAAAACCTGCGCACTATACCTCACTTTATAGATCCTTAAATAGAATTTTAAAAAAATGTTATGTGTTGTAGAAAATAGCCCCACCCTAAACTACCCTTTACATGGAAACTTTTTCGAAAAGTTTTATTTTCTCAAAAATGTCTCTAACGATTTTGATTTAGCTGACATATCTTTAAGATATTTTATGCCAAATGAAATGTATATTTTGAATTTACTGACTTTAGCCCACGTAGTCGTGTTTACTCTTGATGACTTTTGCATAACTGCTAAATCGTAAAAGATACACCAAATCTTACTATACAAAAATATAGATGTCAAAGCATAATTTATGTTAAATGATCCTTCTGGCAAAGTGAATCAATACGATGGTATTCTTTATTATGTGACAGAATTTTGCAATACTTAAACTTTTCTCAAATGGGAGGTCATTATTCATTTTTTTATCTGTTTACCAAGAAAAGGAACGGGATTTTAAACTCCTCATACAGCGACCAGTCTTCTAATTTGTCTGTCACTTACAGCCTACTGCATTCCTCTTGCACCTGCAAGAAAATTAGCAGTAAGATAATTTATAGAAATGTTTAACCCAAGCCATTAACATGAAGTAGATAGAGGAATAGGTGCTTGTAAGAATAATTTCCAGAAGAGTAGAGTAAGTCATCAGATGTTTTGCTCGGTTTCTATGACATTTTCAGGATCTAGGTATGAAGAAGAGCCTTTTCTTGATACTTGAAGTGCCGCTGGAGTTGGAATTTCAGGGTTCAATTGTCTTGCGACCAACCCATTTATATAATAATCATATTAGGTGGTTTGAGTAGTCGCGACAGAAATCATATCTCGTTAAGTTGGTAGTTACTGACCGCAGGATATGTTGTGGCCAGCAACACGCTCCTCACTTGTTCTGCTTCTTATTAAGGGATTCCTCAAGTACCCACAATGAAGGTGGTCTAAACGGTTAAACATGAGACAGATAAAATACTGACAACTGAACTTGTGGTTGGGGACACATATGCCTTTTATATTGGTACTACCTTGTTCAAACTCATATCAAATAAAATATACGTAACGAATAATATAAGTTCGTAATATACGTTTTTCACAATTTTTAGCTTTTATATAACTTTATAATTTACTAACTGGTAAATACTAAAGTAACAGAACAATGACTCCCGCTATTTTTTCTGTATTCTCAGTTTGTTGACTACAAACACTCGGATTCCTGTTGGGAGCAGTAGGTTTACAAGAAATGTAGCGTTCTCTCTGCAACACGTTGCGAACCACGCGGAAGCACTTCATAAGTGTGCATACCCTACCTTCGGTTTCTTGGTGTATTTTTCTCTTACACGTTCACACACATTACAGTTCAAAATGCTACTTTATTTTACGCTGATACGTACAAGAGAGGTTAAAAATATGAAATTAACTATCACTGCCAAACAAAATGCTAAAAATTCAGCTTTCAACTTCATTAACATTAACAAGAGAGACGCACTTTCCGACGTTGCATCCACTGCGCAGTATACAGAAAAAGTTAACTAAGGAAAACTGGCTTTCTAAATCAGAATTCAGGGAGTTACTTCTGTCATAAGGTAATGAAAATTACACCATCTATCCAATACATACATGCTGATAACAAAATCTATATTACGTCATAATTTTTATAAATAGGCTTTATAAGTGAGTTCTATAAATGCTATTTTAAAAACCCATTTTATTAGTTAGAGACGCATATCTGCCACAATGTTGTTTACAGATCTTCCAAATTTTAGGAGACAGAAAGCACTTAATGATAAACAATGAGTTAAATGGCGTTTTATCCAGTGAAATATAAGCTCTAAAATTTGTGTATAGAAAAAATTTATTGCACTTAAACTGCATAACCATTAATGTTTAAAAATTCAATAGGTATATGGCAGATAAAAAAAAATTAGTCCTATAATAAGTTAAATAGTTTCTAACAAAAGTATACCCAAAGCTATACAATTGAAACTTGTGGGAAAATGCCAATAATAATAAAATAATTTTTTTTTTTTGCTAACTCCAAAACTCTTCAAAATTTAAAAAATTTTTACACCATAGTCTACTTGTTCAAATGTTATTTGATCCTCATTCTTCCTCTTGAAGTTTTTTTTTTTTTTTTTTTTTTTTTTTTTTTTTTTTTTTTCCATTTTACCTCTCTGGTCAATTCTTGAGCTTTTTTTTTTTTTTTTTTTTTTTTTTGGTTATAAAGTTATAACAGCCAACATCGAGGGTGATCCTGGTGTTTAAAAAGAGCAGATGCCATATTTCAACCTCCGTTTAAAGGGCTTAAATATTAAAAATACCTATATTTTAATACATTATTGGATTCATAAAATCCCGTAGACTTTTATTAGAGACAAAATAATAATTTTTTTATCCATTCGTACGTAATACTGTCCTTAAGATACTATATAAAAAATTAAATCCTTTTAAAACACAGAATTTACACATTTTTTGTATGAACCATTCCCAAGATATTCCTTGTTATTTTTATGAGTTTTCAAATAAACATACTTTTCCAAAATAGGGAATTGTTATTTATCTGTTTATCTCTTGTTAATGCAAAGAGAAGGTAATTTCAAAGTCGTCCCATTGTAACCAGCTCTTAAAACATTTGAATATCGGTTAAGGCCTACTGTATTCCCATGTTGCCATTGTACCTACAAGGACATATACCAGGTGTTTCAGGCGCCCCTTATCCACAATAAAGAAGACTTTTGAGCACATTCGCACAAAATTCAAAATAGACATTTCATTTCTTATGAAAATATCAAACATGTGGTATTGTAATCAAAATCATTAGCCATTTTTTATAAAATGAAAACTCAAGATATACATTACATTTATCATGAAAATATCTCAAACATATGCTATATTAATTAATATCGTTAGAACCATTTTGCACAACAAACAATTCTGAAATATGAGGTCTTGGTCATTGAAAGAACGGTAGTTTAAAGTCGTCATACCAGGTGACTGAGTTGCCCCTTATTTTCCAGCATTATACAATCCGCATTCCATAGTCTAAGGTGAAAACATCGGCCCCCTACGGTAGGTTCCACCGAAGTATTCAACATGGATGTCTGTCTTTGGTTATCTCTGAAGTTACTAGGTGAAACAAGCGCACGATTCGCAAGTAATCCATGTGCTGTAAAGCTGGTTCGAATCTCCTGTATGTACTCATTTTTTTAGTGTGCAATATTTACAAATAACGTTAGTTCAACAATTATTATGTGTCAAACTGATATTATTTTAATTTGTAATTGTTTTACTTCTACTTTATGGTATTGTTATGCATGAAGATATCTCTCCCGGCATATATTTTGAGTTGTTTGCACTTTGGCTGTTGCTTCTCCGTAGATCAAAAGAATATCAACGTACTTGTGTGTCAAATACACGCTGAAGGAGTGACACAAAATATCGTGCGGCAGCATACGCGGGGAGAATGAAGGGAGTCGGCATTCATAATAACACACTACATCATGGAAGCCCATTGGGGCAGAAGTCATTATACCTATTCTATTACAAAATGCAGACAACCAAAAACCAGGTGCTATTGTATTGCCACCTCGCGACTTTTCGAGCGTAATTTAGTCCTTTAAGACAGTTTTAAACCTCTGTTGGGCGTTTTAATGGTATTACTAAGATGGTAAAAGCTATTATGCGCGTTATTTGAGTTGCACGACACGTAATTTACACAAAATTTAAATAAAGCGTTATTTAATACTATGTACGTTTTGACTGTATGGGTCCAATGTGGATAAGGCGTGGTTTTTGCAGCCAACCCGGCTCTAACTTCAATTATCCGCCATTTTATTTTTACCTGATGATGTGAATGTACTCATATGATAGGTTCGTTTTTCCAAAGACGTTTATTGAATTGCGTTAATATGTATACTTTAATAAAAGGTTTGTAAAATCGGCTGGAAACCCGGAATTCACTTTCAGTAAGAGAGTCGTTTTTTTTTTGTTTTTTTTAAGGTGTACTTTAGCACCGATTAAGTACTGTCCCTGAAACCACTGTTCTTCTAAATTTTGCACATTCGCCTAAGAACGTCAAGCAATACGTTTTACTAAACGCAAAACTGGACTAAAGCGCACATGGCGTTAAATGGGTGGCCTATCTTCTAAAAAATAAGGGGCGGCTGACTCACCTGGTATAACTTGCCAGTTGTCCATGGTAGCTTAATGGTTAGAGCAGCCGCTTGATAAGGGGAAGATCCGTGGTTCAAATCCCGGCTATGGCATTGAATTTTACAGTTTCTGATTCACCTATTACATAGGAATAATAGTTGGTAAGAATGTTCAGTACAAGAGTAACCGAAGAAAGTGCAATATTTCCTGTTTGTTAGTGGTGGACAACCAAAAGCTTGGATGTTCGCGTGCTGCTAACTGTGAACTGTGAGGTGCATAGTTAATATCTTTTATCACTTTTTCTCGAGATGCATATAAAGAAGATAATTATGATGACCGTAGGGGCCGCAGGCATTGCAAGTACCGTGAAAGTTATCGTGGCTAATGATATCTACACAGTTTTTGTTTGACATGTCCACAATCCACACCTCATCAAATTCCTTTCACATCATCATCAGGAGTACCAGGTTCAGTTCTGCGTCGTTGACAACCAATCTCTAATTAAATGCACACTCAACAAAAACATCATGCTGAAATTGGTTTCTCTTTGGCCCTAGAGAAAACACTAAACGTACCAGTTTTTGTACAACTCACGAGAGCTTTCATCAAATTTCACCGTTCATAAAGAACTGCAATTATATAGAGCGTTTAACAGGAAACATTATAGGTACGTTTATTAAATGCACTTTCGAATCTCTTCTTTCAATTTATTTAACTATATTAAGATAAGTATTATTATTGCCTTTAAAGGTCCTCTCCTTACCACGGTCGTAACGTTGCTGCTTACTAAGTGGGATTTTCTTCAGCTGGGAGACGTGGTTTGAGTCTTGTTAGGTCCCTGAGGGGTCAATTGTGGAGCTACTTGATTGAAAAGTAGCGACTCTGGTCGAAAAGAGCGCACAAAGTCCTGGTAGCTAAGTCCACTAATGACGCCTATGATGGGCAGAGGTGGGGGACGCAGCGGCCGCGCGGTAGGCTTGGCCCGGATAGGGCTGTTGCTCGTAAGTTCATTTTTAAAAATACACCAAAGCATAGACAGGGAGATTTAAAAAAATTGATGAATTGTATGCATTCATCTACAAATAATTCCCTCAAAAGCTTATTTCGGTACCTACTTCATGTTAATTGAAATAAATGTTTATAAATCGTAGTATTAAAACGGCTCATTAAGACGGTATAAATCGTACGAAATTGCCCTACTTCTGACTTGCCCTTGCCCTTTCTCGACTTCCGCAGACACGCTGGCGATGACGCAGTCAGATATTTCTCGAACACTCTGGAAAGCCTATTGAGTTGCCGCTTCATTGCTGTTAGTCACATGTTCACTCGCGTGAATGATTAGGCCTTGGGTGCCTCGCTGGCCTGTATGAGGTTGGAAGTAAGTTGGCCCGACTGTACTTTGTTGTGTGCAGTGCCCGGCGTCACAATATAGTGAGTAGGGAAATACTGCATTGAACCCAAAATTCACTATCAAAAGTTTATTAGAAATACACGCTTTGAAAACTCATAAATCTAAAAAAGGTATTTTTAGAAAACTGTGTTTGTGTGTGTGTGTGTGTGTGTGTGTGTGTGTGTGTGTGTGTGTGTGTGCGTGTGTGTGTTTCCGTTTATCAGCGTGTACCTGTGAATAGCATAACTAAAAAACTAAAATTACGTTAAATGCAAAATTGCTATTTAAGTTTAATCTTCCAAGGATGCGACACGAAGATTTTGAAGAAAATCCTTCTATTCCAGACTAACTTTTATGCAAAAGATTTTCAGAACATTTTGGCCTTATCAAAAATAACAAAAAATTTAATTAAAACACCACATATTAAACGTATATATACATACAAATAATATAAGTAATATGTTATTTATTTATGCCAACAAACTTACCTTCCGCTTGCCGGTCTGTGGTTCAAATCCCAGTTGTGGCATTGAATTTTTAAGTTCCAGTTCTACCTCTTAAACTTTGCCCACACACGGCTTGTGTGTTTAAAAACACCAACAGTAAGTTTGTTGGCATAAATAAATAATAATTACCATGTGAAGGTTATTTAATCCTGGGATATAAAGTACCTACAATAGTAAGTCACCATTGGGGTAATTGTTTCTGATGTGAGACTGCCTTTGTGGTTTACCAGGAGAAATACGAACTGGCTTGAGAATTTAATGCCATTCTGGCAGTTTGTCACAATAGCTCAGTGGTTAGAGCGTCCGCCCGGCAAGCGGAAGGTCTGTGGTTCAAATCCCAGTTGTGGCATTGAATTTTTAAGTTCCAGTTCTACCTCTTAAACTTTGCCCACACACGGCTTGTGTGTTTAAAAATACCAACAGTAAGTTTGTTGGCATAAATAAATAATAATTACCATGTGAAGGTTATTTAATCCTGGGATATAAAGTACCTACAATAGTAAGTCACCATTGGGGTAATTGTTTCTGATGTGAGACTGCCTTTGTGGTTTACCAGGAGAAATACGAACTGGCTTGAGAATTTAATGCCATTCTGGCAGTTTGTCACAATAGCTCAGTGGTTAGAGCGTCCGCCCGGCAAGCGGAAGGTCTGTGGTTCAAATCCCAGTTGTGGCATTGAATTTTTAAGTTCCAGTTCTACCTCTTAAGTAATATATCTTCATTTTTCTGAAAATATTTTATGAAACCCATTCGGAAGGAATTTTCTATAAAATTGAAAGGTGGTAAATCTTAAGTGATACATTAAAACGTCTTAAGAAAAAGTTGTAGATGTTTAAAACACACAATTCGTTATTGAATAACATTTTTGTAATGTAAGTCATTTCCGAAGTATCTATTATTGATGGGTAGAAGTGTTTGACAGTTTCTTATTCCTTTTAAATCTTGTCAGTGATCATTATTAAGAGTAACACACATTGCCCAGTTGTTAAACAATCTGCTATGACTATTCACTTTGTAATGTCTAATGCAGCTATTGGTGCAAAGATTCATCTGAATTAAAATGAACTACAAACGAAAATAGTTTTCTACAATAACAGTGTGTATATCCAATAGAGAGGAGAGAAAGTCAGGTGAAAGTAGTTCAGATAGTTTTTTTCTATTTACTCGTTATACAAACTTTTATAAAATGCAATCAAAGTTTATAACAGTTTTTAGGGCAGTCACAGGAAATCAAAGAAACACAAGTTATTATTGTGCGGAATTTTAATCAAATTCATAGGAGTCATTTGAGACAAAGTTTCCATGTAACAGCTGACAATATAAAGGTGATAGATGATTTGTTGACATTCGTCTTATCGGAAACTAGACTTCCTTGTTCACCACACCCCCACCCCAACCTACACATACACACAGCAATAAACCCCAGCGAAACAGCCCTTCGCGGGCCAAGGCTTACCACCCAGCCGCTGCGTCCCCCACCTCTGCCCACTACAGGCGTCATTGGTGGGGTGCAGTATTGGAGGGTGGTACGTGATCAGCGCCCCAAGGGCCCCCCCTCCGGCCAGATATGTGATCTTCACGACCTGAGGCCGCTACTTTTCTATCAAGTAGCTCCTCAATTGGTCTCCCCGGGATCTAACGAGGCTGAGTGCACCCCGTACCAGATCTCCCAGAGGGGATAAAATCCCCATGCTGGTACCGTGGATCGAGCCCGGGTCCTCCGCGCCAGAGGCAAGCAGGCTGCCAACTGCGCCACTGAGGCGGTCTAAAATGTCTTAGGGGAGTTGAAAACCTTTTTTCAGTGCAATCTCAATTTTGAAGTTTTATTGGTCTAAAATGGTTCTACATGCTAAGAATAACGAGGACAAAATCTAATACAAATGATGTGTTGCAATCACATGACTTTCCCTACTCTTGAGCTAATCATTGTTACAAACTCTTTATTATTATTATTATATCTTCTTCGTGTTAGTTGAGATAAATTATCTTATTGGTTATTTCCTCTTAGGTGCAAGGGAAATGTTAGAATACAGTAGGCTTTGTCCAATAGTCAAATATTTTAAAGCTTTGAGATCCCGTTCTCTTTGCACACTTAACATATAAAAAATGGACAACGATGTTCCATTTCACGAAAGTTTAAAGTTTTCCGAAATTGACACAAACAAGGAATATCTCCGAACAGCTTCACTCTACCAAAAAAAAAAAAAAAATAATAATAATAAATAAATAAATAAACAAATAAATAAATAAATAAATAAAATAAAAAATAAAAAAATAAATAAATAATTTGGACATAAATTGTTGGTTTTAGCGAGACCCACATCTTTTGTATAGTAAGATTTTGACTATCTCTTTCGGTTTAGCAATTATTCAAAGGTCATCCAGAGTAAATAGGACTACATAGGCTATAGCCAGAAAATTCAAAATATGCATTTCATTTCTCACACAAATATCTCAAACATATGGTATTTTAATAAAAATCGTTACAGTTATTTTCAAGAGAATCAAAACTTTCGAAAAATTTTCCATGTAAAGGGTAGTTTAGGGTGGAGCAATTCTCTTGAAAATCTTCGTGTCGCATCCTTGAAAGACATTGAACTTAAATACCAACTTTGGTTTGTAACCGACTTTTCGTTTTTGACTTATGCTGTCCACAAACACAGACTGAGAGACACACAGACACACACACAGGACGTTTTTGTAAAAATCTTTTTTTATTCAGGGGGTCTGAAAACATATTTATGATGAAATATTGACATCGGATTTTTAGTGGAATACAGTACTTCCTTCTACTTATCAGTAGGCAAAGTAAAACTGTATGTCTCATTAGAACACACAGTTTACGTTTAATGTATTTTTTGTGGGGTGAAGCATTTGAGATATTTGTTTGTGAGAATTTTCCAATACTTATTGGAAGGTCATTACTCGTTCTTTTTCTTGGATATGCAAAGAAAACGCAACATCAAAGTCATCACATGGTGAACTGCTAAACATTTGGCTATCACTTAAAGCCTACTGTATTTCCCTTGTAGCTACAAGAAAATTAGCAATAAGATAACTTCTACAAATGTTTCTCTCGACCACCTCAGAACGTAAATTTTATTCCTTTTGCTGGTTTTCGCAATCTTCTAAAAGTATAACATCTGTAACGTGTTTCAGTAGACATAGAGATGGCGTACTCATCGAAACCTTAAACTTAGGAATAGGTTCTTTGGAAATAAAGAACTTTATCAGTCGCCATCAAAGACCTTACACAGAATGAAGCGAGAGAAACTTTCCTCCAACTCTCACCTGTAGAGTGACATTGAACAATAACCACTGTTGTGATTCTTTTGTTTTAAATTCTCAGAGCTGTACAGCACCAGAAAGTGACAGTTTCCTTTGTGGTACGTACTTGAAATTCACAGGAAAAGTACGTCACCTTGATAACAGTTATCTGAACTCGTGCCAAAATACTTCACTGAAGAAAAAAAAATCTGATATGTTGCACTCACGTGACTTTCTCTACTCTTGTGCTAACCATTCTTACAAACTCTTACTCCTATATCTTCTTCGTGTTAGTTGAGATAAAGATTTGAAACTTTCGTGAAATGGAACATAGTTGTTCATTTTTTTATATGTTAAGCGTGCAAAGAGAACGGAATCTCAAAGTTTTAAAACATTTGACTATCGCACAAAGTCTACTGTATTCTAATATTCCCCTTGTACCTACAAGGAAATAAGCAATAAGATAATTTGTACAAATGTTTATCTCAACTAACACAAAGAACATATAGGAATAAGAGTTTGTAAGAATGGTTAGTACAACTGTAGAGAAAGTCATGTGAGTGCAACACATCAGATTTTTGGATAAAGTACTTGCTTCCTGTATTTGTGATGCAGAATGAATGGTAGATAAATTAAAAGTGATTTTAGTTTCCCCTTAATAAATGGCTCAATAGACATCTAAACTGCATATGACTGATAGTTATTGTACCTATTTAGTTTCACATAGGTATATAATAATAAGAAAACGTTTAAGTTGACACAGTGTCGATCACCGTTTATATCATTGTAACAGTGCCCCGCTGCTGGACTTCATTGTGGAGTGTTATTTAGTTTCTCGATGTAATACTGATGGTGCCACTTGCAGTTAACTGAATACTGACTGAGTGTATGATTTATGAGGGAGGTGTTTCCGTTAGCCGGTTCCCTCGTCATGAGTGATATCGCGTGCTTGGACCTAATCACGTGTGAGGCGGCTCGCTTTCAAGGGCTGCCGGGTTTGATGCCCGTTGGACAGGCCACTCTCATTATACTCTTCTACAATGAAAAAGTTTCAAGAATGCAAGTGGGTATTTCTTATATATTTTGATCCCCAAGTCACGAATGTTAGCTGTTAAACCTCAGGTTTAACAATATCTTTATACAAGAATGGTTATAAAAAGTAATTAGGTAGATTTCTTCAATAAACTTTTGTTATGATATTTATTTTGGGGTCAAGTTATATAATTGGAACCAGAAACTGGTAACGCATATTGTGTGTGTGAACTGTTGGTATGGTGTTAATACTTGCGTGAAGAAAAAAGAAAAAATTGCAATTCCTTTTACTAATCCGCTTATATGGAAGGAACCGACCAATCACGTGGATGATTGTTATTCCTAGGTGGTTAAATAACAGGGAAGAGGTGCAAGGATACAGAGTATCCCTATAGCAAGTAAGCTATTGCAGTTCGAGACACTTGCACTTAGTGACACTTGCTCTCAACCACCCTTATACCTATGTCAAAACTGGTTACTCGTTGATTACCTTACTACCTACTCAAGGACAACACTCAACAAGGAGCTCTCAACCATCTTGAATTTGATAATCTTTCTCTATTGCTAGGTATAGAAAACATTCTTCTTTATCTGAATACCCCCCCCCCTCCTTATGTAGTACTTACAAGCCAGTGTCTAGGGCTAGACGCCTGTCGGGGAGCACTGGAACCTCTGGACTGGTCAGAGTGAAGACCTGGAAGTGGGTAGTCAGCCAAGCACCAGGTATGACAGTGAGGAAGAGGGTGATATGAAATGTAGACGAAATCGATGATTAAAAAGGTGCTGATGGTGCAACTGGTGGAATGAGTGGCGGGGGAAACCGGGGAACCTGAAGAAAACTCGCCCTGATGCCGCTTCGTCCACCATGAATAGTACCACATGTGGGTCTTAGGTAAAGGAATTGAATCTGGATATTATTGATATTATTATTGTTGTCTTTATTCAACAGACAGATGTGGAGGTGGTCTGTTTGCGTTTCCCGCTTTTTTATCTTTTATTTTTATTTTTAAACTGTGTTAGAAATCGATCTTTCAAGTGGAAATAGTCATTTTAATTTTTTTTATTAAGTGTTTTTTTATTCCAGTACAACCTTGAAATTGTTCTACATTATTTACAGCCTGTCATGCTTTTTGCTTCAAGAGTAAAAATATATTTACTGTATTTTTTGTACGTATGCCACAACTTTAAGATTTCCATTTTCCTGCAATGCTTCCAATTATTTGATCATATTTTATTTCTGATTTTTTCAGTTGTTTGCCTTGAAGATTGAGATATTTTCTGTTACATTTATGAATATGATATTCGACATCTTCTCGAAGGGTATTACTAAGCACATTTGGATGTGCCCAGCCTTCGATTTCAACCTACAGAGACGTTGATCCTGTGTCGTTTGTCTGAGCAGTTTCATAAAAACAGCGTCAATTAATGACGTTCCCTTGATTTCCATAATTTTGTATATGTTGATAGCTATTATAGATCAACAGAGGCTTACCACTGCTACTTTCCATGAAGTCCATAAAAACCAGATATGAAAACAACTTAACCAAAATGAACTTCAGTGTGAGTAACTTGAAGTAACAACATTAGGGGTGATTTCCCCCACTACCGACTCCTAATTTACGCTGAACCCAAGCATTGATAGTTTCCCAGAATTGGAGTGTAACTGCAATATTAGTGACTGAGCTATTGGACCCCTACTGCTCCCCGTTCCTCCTAACACATGGTCACCAGGTCGAAGCCAGTACACACAAACACAGAGAACGCAAGCTCTGATTTATTCAGACATAAATTGTGTATTTTAGCAAGATCTACATTTTTTGTAAAGTGTAATTTGGTCTATCTCTAACGGTTTATCGGTTATGGAAAAGTCATCCAGAGTAAAAAGGACTACATTGGCTATACTCAAACTGTACACTTCATTTGTCATAAAAATATCTCAAACATATGGTATTTCAATTAAAATCATTAGAAGTATTTTCAAGAAAATAAAAATTTTCGAAACATTTTCCATGTAAAGGGTAGTTTAGGGTAGGGCTATTTTCTTCAAAATCTTCGTGTCGCATCCTTGAAATACATTAAACTTAAATATCAACTTTGGTTTGAAACCGACTTTTCGTTTTTGAGTTATTTTGTCCACAGACTAACAAACTGACAGACTGACAGACACACACACACGAACCATTTTCTAAAAATGCTGTTTTTTTTTTTTTTTTTTGTTTTTGTTTTTTTTTTTTTTTTGTATTCAGGGGTCTCAAAACATATATTTCCGAAGAAATCTCGAAATTGAATTTTTGGGTGGAATACAATACTCCCCATACTTGCCAGCAGAGAAAGTAAAAATTGCAATTCTTTATCTTTTCATTAAAAATAGGAGTTTAGAGTATTGCAATTGTGCTGCATGATTTTGACGCTTCTATCATTACATTAAGTATTAACAAATAATTTAAAAAGCAATGAATGTTACTGTGACATGCCCATTTTACTTACTCTTCAAAAGAGCTTGGCAGTTTCTTAAGTATTGCGCTTTAACAAGGCTGTAAAGAAGAAGGGGAAATACTTTTATTGAGGTCCATGTCATTTAAAGTGTTTACTTCTGAAACACCTCTGCAACAATGAAAATCAAAGTTTTTAACTTAACTTTTCCACAGTTTACAGTTTTTCATCTTGAAGGTTCATTTTCACAAAAAACTATTTTATATAAAGTTATAAAATTAGGTAGTTCGATAGTAAAAGGTCCTACTGCATAATCCTGTAGAACAGAACTGCAATAAACATTTTAGTTAATCGCTGGTGAGATTTTACTCGAATGGATTTTGGAGAATTATTTCTAAGTAACTATATTATTTTGTACTTCAAAAACGATAATACATATGAAAATTCTCTTCCATAGGATTGTGTTTTGTACGAGCATTTTTAGAAAAAGGTCCGTATGTGTGTGTGCTTGTCTGTGTGTGTACGTGTCAGTCTGTGGACAGCATAACAAAAACAAAGTTGTATTTAAATGTAATGTCTTTCAAAAATGCGACACGAAGATTTTGAAGAAAATAGCCCTACCCTAAACTACCCCTTACATGGAAAATTTCTCGGAAATTTTAGTTTTCTTGTAAATGGATCTAACGATTTTGATTAAAATGCCATATGTTTGAGATATTTTCATGACAAATGAAATATATATCTTGAATTTTCTAGCCTATGAAGTCCTATTACTCTGGACAACTTTTGCATAACTGGTAAATTGTAAGAGATGCACCAAATCTTACTATACAAAAATGTAGATCTTGCAAAAACACACAGTTTATGTCTGAATAATCTTGTTGTACATTGAACCTTTTCGGAGATATTCCTCGTTATTTGTGTAAGTTTTGGAGAATTATCTGAAATGAAACATCGCTATTCATTTTTTTATATGTTAACTATCAAAAAAGAACGGAATTTGAAACAGTGTTGCCAACTCGTAGGATTTGTCTCATATTGTGGGACATTTTGACAAAATTCAGGAAGGGACAGAGGGACTTTTTTTAAAAAAACTGAGATGAATATGGGACATTTAATAATTGATGCCTCTGACAGTGTGGTAATGGTTATGGTATACACAACAATAAAGATAAACTTTTCACAAGGCACACGTAGTCATCTGTGCAACCAGCAATCAGCACTCTCACTAAGGGCACAGTAAGTTTGCTAACACAACAGTAATAGCCATGCACTATTACCTATAGGTGTGATTCCAGTATGTGTTTGGGGAGTAATGTTTCCAGAAAAGAAAAACTGCATCTACTGATAGGAGGAGCAAACACTTCAATAACATAAGTTCTGATTTACATTATACATTCGTAACTGGGTACTGCAAAGGCGCTAGTAAACACGGTAATGGTACATACTAAACTCCACTACCAATTTATCTCCCTGCAATTTTTGTAAAGCTAGAGGTCACGTGTTTTTCTTAACGTGGGACATTTTATGCAGAAAAGGGACATTCTGAGTCGTGCTTGGGACTTTTGAGCTTCAGAGGTTGGCATCACTGATTTGAAAGGTTTAAAATATTTGATTGGGAGAACAAGTGATGGTGGGAACGCTACACGAGTAACGTTATTATTCTGCAGTTTAATTTGGTGTAATCATCTAAAATCAAGCATCGTCTGTGAAAACGACTGCTGAGTTTGGTGCTACAAAGTATATGAAACAACTGTGAGTAAAGGTAAAAGTGGGGCTTGCCTCTACTTCATTTTATTATTATGTTTATTTGCAAAATCAGCTCTGTTTTTAGCTTAACCTAAATAACAGAAACTAATCGCTTGCATGGTCACCTCTAACAGAGGTAGGCAAGACGATACCAACCTAAAGAAAGAAAATGTAGCTAACATGGACTGTCCTAACCTGAATGTAACCAATACTGACTCTAACAACGTTACTTATATGTACTAATAGTTCTAACAACGTAAAAATGGCGTCACTGAACACTATTAATAATGATACTCCTAATAACCAAACACACAGAAATCCAAATTAAGTAATAAAATCTCTTAATAATGAAATTGCGCCACCTACAAATCCAAGCTACTCCAACATAACTATGTCAAACCCTTTCAAAAGAACAGACAATAGTTATAGAATCTCATGAGGGCATTACCATCAAAGACTACATGCTTGCACTAGGGAAACTTATTAACCCAAGCAATATACGCATGTTTTTTGTATATCAAACGGAAGAATATATATTTTCCTATCCAGTGAAAAGTATGCAGAAGAAATTACCACAAAGCATTCCAAAATTCTCATCAATAATGTTTTATTAGAAATCAGACACCTACTAACAATGTATGTCCGGTTATCCCTAATTACACTATAGATGAAGAATTAAGCAAACTAGGCGTAAAGATAATCTCAAAAATATCACCAATCAGAGCCGGTCTATCAATCCCAGGATTTTCTCACATATTAAGCTTTCGAAGACATGTTCGTCCACAGTGAAGACTTTGACAAGCTTCCTGAAATTCTTCAAATTCAACATGATGGGACGAATTACTTTATTTACCTTTCGTCTGACATTCCTTTCTGCTTTCTTTGTAAAAGTGAGGGACATTTAGCAAAGTTCTGCCCTGAAACCAACCAAACACCTGAAAGTACTCCTTCTGATCCCTCCCATAGCACATCTCATGGAAATCTATATTCTTCTGAATTTCCCCTGCTTAGAAAGAAATTATAAAAGCCAAAATGTATAGATGAAGAGAACATATCCACCCCTTCACCTCCAGTAAGGGAAAACAACTTTCGATGCACTCAAGATACAAATCCTGTGGACAGACCGGATGAAATTCAAGTTCTTTAAGAACACAATAGGGGTTGCCGATGTATCCTCAGTTGCACCTTACTATACAAACGACCTACAAGACTTAGATCGTGCGATTCAAAAACTACACCCTCACTTTCCTAACAGTGGCATAAAAAAAAACAGAAGCACGCGCATTGTCAAAATTTTCTTAAGGCTGCAAACAGAACAATGGAATATTCAAGCGATGAGTCTTCATATCTTACACAATTATAATCATAAAGCTTCTTGGAATTTTTATTCTTCTTTATGGCCTCATCAATAATTCAGTGGAATATTAACGATTTTCAACGACAAATCAAATACTTAGAACTTCTAATAAACAAGTCACCTGTCTGATCTCATTTGCCTCCAAGAAACAAACTTTAAAAACAGTTTTGTTTCCAATTTAAAACAATTTAAGGTGTACTACAAAAACCGTACAACTGCCCTTCATGCAAGCGGAGGTATGGAAAAGTACGTAAAACATAACCTCAATACCAGAGAAATCCCACTAATCACAGACTTGGAAGCAGTAGCCATTGTAGTAAATTTGCCCTCGTCAATCTGCATCTGTAATGTTTACATTCCAAACAGCTATGCACTCCACAGTGATGTTTTAATTGACTTAATTCATCAACTACCAAAACCCTTCATATTATTAATGGTATTAAACATATGTATATGCAAAAATGTGTCATGTGAGTGCAACAGATTTTTTTTTTTTTACCTACGTTCCTCCATTGTCCGTAAGTCATTGTTGCATGTATTAAGCCTGGTGCAGAGTCTTAAGATGTGAGTCTTATGATATATAACAATGAGTTTTCAGGACAGTGGTGGCCGAGTTTATAGTGCGTCAAGGGAATTACAGATCTGAATCCACTCGATTACCAACTATGGTTCATCATCGAGAATACGAGACGACGAGGAGAACCTAAAACTAGATTTGAAGTGAGTAGTAAAGAATTTGTATGTACATAAACGTACTGATTGCCTATGCCACTTGAAAGCCTATCTTTTGGGTAGTGTCATTCTTTGTTGTGTATCCACGTTTATAGTTGTAACAAAGCTTCACTAGGTAAACAAAATTGATCATCATTTCTAATCTATTAAAACCAAATGGATACCATACATGCTTGCACAGCATTACACCTAAGGTATAAGTTAAAGAACTCTGATGTGTTGCACTCATATGACTTTCTCTACTCTTACAAAAACTATTCCTACAAAGTCATATTCCTCCATGTTCATGTTAATAGAAATAGTATTTGTAGCAATGATATTGCTGATTTTGTTGCTTCCTTTAGTTAGTACACGTAGTGCAGAAAGTAAAAAGTTAACATTATTTGTCGAGAATTTCAAAATTTCAGTGACACACAATTACGTTAATTTTGGTGTGGTGTTGGTGAAATGTGGAATATTGCAGGGGAAGTCCCCAGGAGCGGCGGATATTTCACTTTATGGCTCATGATGTGGAGAGGACGCCATGTTGTAGGTATCCCCACTTCCATATAATTGCCTCAGCTGCCCACATTGCGATGCACGATGTTGCATGGACTCAGGCCTGTTATTATTTACATCATGGCGAGACCTGGTCCATTCGGGAAAAAAAATCTCCCTCCTTTTAGTAGCTCGATTATTTCTGAGTGAGACGCTGCTTCTTCTTCTTCTTCTTTTTTTATTGGAAGAAGCTTTTTAATCACTCTTATTCCCCTTATCTCCTTTTGGACCATTTTTTGTTCTTTTCCAAGGACACGGGGAGAAAACAAGCAGATGATGGCTGGTTCTTCACTTTTACTGTTATTGAACATTCTTACCTCACGATGTGCCACTGTACTTAGAGTGGGGGCATTCCCACTCCTCCCAGGAGGAATGTTCAACTTGACATTTTGTTTCAACTTATTTTCAGGCACTGAAATATTCGCATTATGATGCAAACTTTCCAACTGACCTTTCAATATTTATACATGTTATGAAGTCAATGAATTTGAAGAATAAAGTTCCTGTGTGCGCCTACGTGTTTATGAGCAACGTAACTGTAAAATACATGACAATTAATTGTTCCTTCCCACTAACCAGATGGAAATGTTAGAGTAATCGTATGGATACCTCAACATCCATGGTTCAAATCCGATGGCTATGGCATTGCAGTTTTCAGCCTCATTCTACCTTTGCAATCTTTGCAAAAAAATGGACGAAACTACCAAAGTCAGTGTAAGATTTGAAGCTTTCACGGCGAGCTTTATTAATCAAGGTTGATCACCAAAATCAGTATTTAATTTCAACATCTTCCCACAATGCGACACGAAGATTTTCAATAAAGTACCAGCAAACTGCTCTTTACATGGACAAATCTTCCATACATCTTTATGAGAAAATGAAATATAATGATTTTAATTAAAATGTTTACTAAAATCTTGAATTTGCTTAAAATAACTTTAAAAATGTCTCTGTTGTGAATACATTTTGCATACTTTTATAACAAACAGGTACGTAGAAGTGGATCTTATTAAATCATTTATTTCCAGTAATTGTCTGTCACATTAACTATTTCCAGATATTCAGCGCTATTGGCTTTAATGTTTAAAAACTTATTCTTTTTTGAAGTGTTATATGTGTCCAACAAAATAAGGTAGGATGGACTTCTTAGATCCTACCTTTGGTATTACTTGAAAGTTTCAAATCGATCACTATATTAAGAGGTTCGACAGATGTCAGAGGCAGATGCCACGTTGTGTGATAGTTACATCGGACCATTGCCCCCACTATAACCGCTATTGTGATTGCTCCCTTAGGTTGTATTGTATTTCTAGATGAACCTAACTAAGCAGATATGTTTCTTTGCTACTCGAGCTCTTAACCTACAAAATGAGTAGAAATATGTAGGTACACATAAATAAGGAATCTGATGTGTTGCACTCCATGACTTTCTCCACTCTTACACTAAACATTCTTACAAACTCTTATTCCTATATGTTCTTCGTGTTAGTTGAAATAAACATTTGTACAAATTATCTTATTGCTTATTTCCTTGTAGGTGCAAGGGGAACATGGGAATACAGTAGGCTTTGAGTGATAGTCAAAACTTTTAAAGCTTTGAGATTCCGTTCTCTTTGCACGATTAGCAAAGTTAACGACGATGTTCTATTTCACGAAAGTTTTAAGTGTTCCGAAACTCACACAAATAACAATGAATACCTATCTCCGAAATGGTTCACTCTACAAAAAAATTTATTTAGACATAAATTGTGTGTTTTAGCGAGTTCTATATTTTTTATATTAAGATCTTATCTATCTCTTGCGGTTTATTAGCTATTCCAAAGGCATCGAGAGTAAATAGGACTTCATGAGCTATAGTTAGAAAATTCAAGATATACATTTCATTTGTCATAAAAATGTTTTAAACATGTTATTTCAATCAAAATCGTTAGGGCCATTTTCAAGAAAATGAACATTTTCGAAAAATTGTCCATGTAAAGGGTAGTTTAGGGTGGAGAAATTTTCTTCAACATTTTCCTGTCGCATCTTTCAAAGACATTAAACTTGAATACCAACTTTGGTTTTGTAATTATGCTGTCCACGTACACACACACACACACACACACACACACACACACACACACACACACACACACACACACACACACACACACACACGGATCTTTTTCTAAATGCTTTTCTGGGTTCAAGGGGTCTCAAAACATATATTTATGGTGAAATCTCAATATCGAATTTTCGGGTGGAATACAATACTTCATCTACTTACTAGTAGATAGAGAAAGTAAAAATATTAAAATTCACACATAGAATTGTGAGCACGAAATATCGCGTGGTGATTGTAATACAGATTAAGAACAAGATGAAGAAGAAGAATGATAAAAGTGTCTGTATGTGGAAACAAAGTTATAACCGTCGTCCTTTCAGATAACCAGAACTTTCTGAAAGTTTCCCTCTAGAACCTTCTGGAACTCTAACCAACTATTTAACAGGATACTAGTGGTGTAAGTACAAATATTTCTACTGGTAATTTTATTGAGGACAATATAATAAAAATATTACTTCAATATTTGCTTTATATTTTAACCTTCTTGTATAGGAGACTTACAGGTGGATTCCTGGAGTCACATGGCTGTCGAGGAGCAGACAAACTCTGGATCACAAGGATGGGTTATCATTCCGAAATGTGGCATTTCAGTGAGGAAGAAAATGATGTGACATGAGAGCAAAAGGGATAAAAGGGGCAATTGTGAATGTGAAACAGGAGAAAATCCACCCAGACGACCACGGTGCCCCCAAACACAAGCTATACGTGTTTCATTTCCCTGTGAACGTGGAGAAGAGTGGGTAGAGTGCCAGGCCAATGTCCCAAAAATAACTAACACATTGAAGTTAGCTGCTAAAGTGACCGGAGGGAGTTAGTGATTTTCTGCTGCACAAAAAGTGCTATTCTACGAGTGAGTTCCTGGCATGGAGTGACTGCTACTACTATAGGAGAAAGCCTGTGTTCGTCTCCCCAGCGAGTGAAGTGGACCGACATAGAGATAATGCCGTAAGTAATTCATTGAAACGCTATGGCGCAAAAGAAGTGAAGTGAATAGTTCACATTAGTGAACCGACTGAAGTGAACTCCCAGTTAAAATTGGAGTTAGGCAGCTTATTAAGTGACAGTGAAGACTGAGTGAGGGACTGTTGAAACCTGGAAAGAGTTAATCTGTGAAGTAGAAAGAAACAGAAACTGTTGTAAACATTTTAATTTTATTTTAAGTTTTTATGCTATGTACGTAAATACATGTTTTGAACCATCCTGAATAAAAAATACATTTTTACAAAGTCGGTTAAAAACCAAAGTTGGTGTCTAAGTTTAGGATTTTTATCAAGGATGCACACGAAGATTATGAAGAAAAATTCCTTCACCCTAAACTACCTTTGACATAGAAAATTTTTCGAATATTTTGATTTTCTCAAAAATGGCTAACGATATTTAAAACATTTTTATGGCAAACGAAATGTACATCTTGAATTTTCTGGCTATAGCCTATGTAGTCCTGTTTACTATGGATGACTTTTGCATAACTGGTAAACCGCAAGACATAGATAAAATCTTGTTGTAGAAACAATGCAGGTGTTGTGTTTTTTCTAGATTTATATGCCAGCTTTAACATTTAAGCTCATTTCGCGACTTTGCTTTTGGAACAATAATAATTGTTGATCGGCAATTGCTCTGACACACACAGACACACACGCGCGCGCGCGCTTGCACGCACAGACACAATTTATACTCTCAGTCGTACTTCCAGACTCTAGGAAAGTTGGGAAATAATTCTACTAAAGAAAAATTCCCATTCTCCAGCCGGGAATCGAAGGTATTACGTTTACAAGCTTTTCATACTATTCATTTTACTGTGCAACGTATTGCATTCACAGAGTTTTCTCTACTCACTTTTCTTTTACGAAACACATTTCTTCTTCTGCTCCCACTTCTACACACAATTCATATAATTTTTTCCATGTTTGAAATAGAAACGCTTTCGTTCTTGTGGTATTTGTTGTTAACAGTGCTTTTGTATAGTGTCTTCCCGATGTTTTTATTTATTTATTTAGTCATTTATTTAGTTAATTTTTCATTCCTTAGAGTATATTAAGAGTTTTAACTAAATATTTAAATGTGTTAAGTACTACTTTTTAATATTTCCAAATAAACACAAGACTATTGGACAAGTGCAACCTATATCCGAAAGTTGTAGGCATAAATCTTGAAACCACAGACAGTGTTGGATATTTCAGTTGTTAACAAAGAAACACAAGACTATTGGACAAATGTAATCTGAGCCAAAAAGTTGTAGGGATAAATCGTCAAATCAAGGACAACGTCAGATATTTCAGCTAGTAACAAAGAAACACAAGGTAAATGGACAAGTGTAACCTAAGGCTAAATATCGTCAAAGCATAGGAACGGTGGGTATTTGAGTTAGTCATTTATAAGAATTGTTTTACGGAAGACTGGGTGTAGATTCATATCTGAATGTGATGGAAAACCACTGGATGTTATAGCATGGAAATTCATTACGATGTCGTCACAAATACGCGTAGAGATGTGCAAGTAGGTACCTATGTATGTAATTCTGGGAAAGAGCGTGAACACGACTTCCGGTTCACATTTACATTTATGAATGGAAACCGAAGATTCCATTCTGATGTTACAAAACATGATTCTTTTCCCCATTCATGAATCAGAGTTCGTGTGTTGGCAATTACCAGGAGTGACCTCCAGCTCTGTGGAGGGGAGAGACATGCTGATTGCCTGGCCAGGCGTGTTTCTTTAGGCGTTGTTGTTCACCAGGAGATGCGGTAGCAGTAATGAAAGTAATTTATACGTCCAGAAATGTTCAGTTTCATCTGCTCCAACTTCTCATTAACCTTCTACTCCACATAATGAGCTCTTTCTGGAGGAAGTGCTAACTTAGACCAAACTTACTAATTTCATATTATTAAATATCTATACACAGTAGCGCTTTTCAAAATCTTACCTCTAAATTATAATTAACATTTTTCTTCATACCTCAACATCACTCAAGATCTTCGTATCTTATAATTGTGATAACAAACTGCTGCACAAATATTCAAAATAGATAGTATAAAAATCACATGGCTTTCTCTACTCTTGTACTAAGCATTCTTACAAACTCTTATTCCTACATCTTCATGTTGAGATAAACATTTGTACAAATTATCTTATTGTTTATTTCCTTGTAGGTACAAGGGGAATATTAGAATACAGTAGGCTTTGAGCAATAGTCAACTCTTTTAAAACTTTGAGACCCCGTTCTCTTTGTATGCTAACATATAAAAAAATGAACAGCGATGTTCCATTTCACGAAAGTTTTGTTTTCCGAAACTAACTCATATAACAAGGAATATCTCAGAAATGCTTTACTCTACAAGCAAATTTATTAAGGCATTAATTGTGTATTTTATCAAGATCTACATTTTTTGTATAGTATGATTTGGTCTATCTCTAACGGTTTACGAGTTATACAAAAGTCGTCCAGAGTAAATACGAGTACAGGGGCTATAGCCAGAAAATTCAAAATATACATTTCATTTGTCATACAAATATCTCAAGCATATGGCATTCTAATCAAATTCGTTAGAGTTACGATATTCAAAAAAATCAATATTTTCGAAAAATGTTATATGTAAAGGGTAGTTTAGGGTAGGGCTATTTTCTTTAAAATCTTTCTGTCGCATCCTTAAGCCATTTAACTTAAATACGTACTTTGGTTTTTAACCGAATTTTCATTTTTTTTTTAGTTATGCTGTCCACAGACTGACAAACACACATACTGACAGACACACATACTGACACACACATACTGACAGACACACATACTGACACACACATACTGACACACACACACACACACACACACACACACACACACACACATACACACACATACACACACACTCACACTCACACTCACACTCTAGGCGGCCCAGGTTCGATCCCAGGGACCCGCATGTGGTATTCGTGGTGGACGAAGCGGCGTCAGGGCGGGTTTTCTCCGGGTACTCCGGTTTCCCCCGCCATCTCATTCCACCGGTGCTCCATCTTCATGTATCATCAGTGTCACCGCCTGCGGTGCCGTAGTAGTAAAAGCGGGCGTTAAACACTACAACAACAACAACACTCACACTCACACGCTAATTCACACTCTCATTCACTCTTCCAGACTTTAAGCATAATGGGGAATAATCTTGGCTACAGAAAAAATTGCCACCTTCCAGCCAGGAATCGAAACCGAGACCTCTGGATTTCAAATTAGCATGCTAATATCGCAATACAGATACACTTGGAGAAAAACACAGAGATTATGTCAAATCATACTTTTTCTGGAGGGAACCATTTTCGAGTTATTTATTCTTTTATGCCCTGGACATACAAAGAGAACGGAGTATTAAAGCCATCACATACAGACTACTTTTTAAATATTTTGCTATCACTTAAAGCCTACTGTATTCCCATATTCCCCTGGTAATTGGCAATAAGGTAATTTCCATTAATGTATATCTCTAGTAACATGAAGTAGACAGAAGACTTTGTGTTTGTATGAATAGATCATGCAAGATTAGAGAAAACTATGAGTAGGCTAAAATCCTTTTTTTTTTTTTTTTTTTTTTTTTTTTTTTTTTTTTTTTTTTTAACTTTCTCTACTGGTAAGTAGAAGTATAGTATTTCACCCAAAAACTCAATGTCGAGATTTCATCGTAAATATATGTTTTGAGACACCTGGAATCCAAAAAAACGAATTTTTAGAAAAAGGTGCGCTCGCGTGTGTGTGTCAGTCTGTGTGTCTCAGACTATGGACAGCATAACTAAAAAAGTGAAACTTCGGTTAAAAACCAAAATGGGTATTTTAGTTTAATGTCTTTCAAGGATGCGACACGAAGATTTTGAACAAAATAGACCCACCACAAACTACCCTTTACATGGAAAATTTTTCGAAAATTTTTATTATCTTGAAAATGGCTCTAACGATTTTGATTAAAATGTCATATGTTTGAGATATTTTTATGATAAATGAATTGTATATCTTGAATTTTCTGACTATAGCCCCTGTAGTCGTATTTACTCTGGACTACTTTTGCATAGCTGGTAAACCGTTAGAGATAGACCAAATCTTATCATACAAAAAATGTAGATCTTGCTAAAATACACAAATTATGTCGAAATAAATTTTCTCGTAGGGTGAACCATTTCGGAGATATTCCTTGTTATGTATGTGAGTTCCGGAAAACTAAATGTTCATTTTTTTAAATGTTAAGAGTACAAAGAGAACGGAATCTCTCAAAGCTTTAAAAGATTTGACTATCACTCAAAGCTTACTGTATTCCCATATTCCTCTTGTACCTACAAGGAAATAAGCAATAAGATAATTTGTACAAATATTTATCTCAACTAACACGAAGAAGATATAGGAATAAGAGTTTGTAAGAATGGTTGGTACAAGAGTAGAGAAAGTCATCTGAGTGCAACACATCAGATTTTCAAACATGAAGACTAACTGTTCTAGAGTGAACAATCCGAAGTTTTAAGCTGTTTCAGTGAGTGAGTGAGTGGGGTTTAAGCGCCCGTCGACAGCTAGGTCATTTGGGCCCTAGCTGTTTCAGTGTTCATTCTTTTGTTTCTCACATGTTTTATATTTCTAACATTGTTGTAGTTTTTACAAGAATGTCTCATCCTTCTGCGCAAAACTAAGTAGGTATATACACGTTGCGGGTTTGATAAGATCCTTAAATTAACTTTCATAATTTGAGCTAAAAATAAACCTTTAATATGAATGCTATACCCTCCTTAGTTCGGGGGCGCGCCGCCCTTTGTACACCCTTCATCACATCCTTCCCTCCGATAGGTTACATAAGCACAAACGATCAGCATTGTTCTCGTGCTAATTTCTCCTCAGCGTGCAAGCCCATATCAATACCCGTAAGTTATTTTACGGAAATTCTTATTACTTTCGTTGGAAAATATCACTTAAATTATTTACGATGACTTTTTTCTTCAACATGAAGAACAAGAAGGTATATTACATTCTTAATCGCTCATCGAAATCTCCTTTGTGGTTCATTTGTGTTGCGCTCTTATCCTGGCGTTGAAGTCTCCAATAACGTACATGTGTGTTACATGTTAATCGATAGCAATCTCTGGTACCAAAGATGAGGCCGGAGCAGGTGATATATATGCCATTTCTTTTCTTTTTATAGGAATGTTGCAAGAAACGCCACAAATTTTGATGGATAAATAGAAGTTGTTTAAATAACACTAAAAATATATTTCCTTAGCAGATTCAATGCAAAAATATAGTTATTCTTTCAGACCCAAAGGCTTGCTATACAAGCAATAGTAACAGTACATAAAATGTACAAAATTAAAGAAATCCTAAAGATGATTGAAAAAATTGGTAACTGGGGCAAAAGTTGTATTACAATGGATTCCATCTTATTATAGAGTGGGTAGTAATGAAATAGCAATTTTTTTTTTTTTTTTTTTGGCAAAGAAAGGAACCCAAAATATACTTTGTTCAATCTTTTGTGACAGTGGAAGGTATATCTCTCTCTTCTGTTGTTTCGAAAGACTCTGAACAGAGTATGCAGAAAAAACTATTACAAAATGTCCTTATAAATTACATAATCAAACACATTGTAAGAAGAAAAATGGGTAAAATAGGTAACAACTAAATAAGTAAAATTACACAAGAAAAAAATCTGATGTGTTGCATTCACATGACTTTCTCTACTCGTAGTAACCATTCATACAAACACTTATTCCTATACCTTCTTCGTGTTAATTGAGATAGACATTTGCAGAAATTATCTTATTGCTTATTTCCTTGTAGGTGCAAGGGGAATAAGGGAATGCAGTAGGCTTTGAGCGATAGTCAAATCTTTTAAAGCTTTCAAATTCCATTCTCTTTGCACAGCTAACATATAACAAAATGAACGACGATGTTCTATTTGAGAGAAGTATAAGTTCCCCAAAACTCACACAAATAACCAGGAATATCTCCGAAATGGTTCACTCTACAAAAAAAAAAAAAAAAAAAAAAAAAAAAAAAAAAAAAGAGAGAGAGAAAGAAAGAAAGAAAAAAAAAGAAGGAAAAGTATTTAGTCATAAATTGTTTTAGCTAGATCTGCTGTCCACAGACACACAGGCACACAGACACAGACACACACGCGCGCGAGCGGACCTTCTTTTCAAAAATATTTTTTTCTGGATTCAGGGGACCTCAAAACATATATTTCCGGTGAAATCTCTTATCGAATTTTTGGGTGGAATACATATACTATACGTAGCAGAGAAAGTAATGAAAACAGTGGCTACAAATTGCACAAAATCCTAAAATAATAGCAAAATTATCAAGAAAATCAGCTTTTCGTGTCATAAGTGGACATGATTTTGTGAATAATCATCTCAACCTCACTGAACTGCCTACTGTGTACCAGAGAAGAGATTATGCATGTGGAGGAATATCTAGATAGAATGATGTCCTGAAGCTGTCTTAATCACTCGTCGAAATCTCCCGTGCAATTCGCTTGTGTTACGTTCTTATCCCTGTGTTGAAGTCTCCAATGTAACACCCATTCAACCATATCTTCCTCTACTCCAGAAGTTTTTGCAGGGCTCACTGCACAAAATATATGATTTTTGATTCCAAAAGTGCACGTCTGTGGTCAGGAAATCATTGTAACTGGCAGGACACAAGAACAAATGCAATCTCGTTGGGTGGTTTCTTTATGTGGGTTTTTTACTGCAGTGTATGATGAAATGGCGATGAGTTTGAAACGCAACCAGCCGCAAAATAAGGAACAACTTCACGGTCAGCGCACTTAAGTTCCTGGAGACCCGGGTTTATATGATTTTATGACTTCACGCTTTCAGAGCATATAGAACTAAATGGGCGTAAAATTGATGTCCTCCCTCCACACAAGAGGACATCTCTTTACAAACAGAATGGATTGTTTTAAATGTGTCATCAATGTTATTGTAACAGATTTTTCGCGTTATGTCAATGACATGACAAGAGTGTATTGATATAATTAATTATGGATATCAGCTAATGGTGACACTTGCTTTGAGTTTGGGCCAATAAACTCACAGATACCTTTTGAATGGCCGTTTAACTAAATTTATTTTAATAACTATTTTTACTGAACTACGGGATTATACACGTAGACATTAGTATGTATGGCATTACGCTATTTAATAAGAACGTTCCAATGCGCTCCGAAGACTGTATTGTTAATGTGACTTTTCAACTTCCTCTGAAATTACCAATAGGTATCTCAACTAGGGTAAACTTGAACGGCACAGAACAAGACAATAATTTATGTGTGAAAGTTGAAGGCAATTTATTCTTAATAACATGCATGGCTCGCAAATGTATGTATGTGGAGCTAAATCTGTACACGCGCCTTAGAACAAGATCCTCCACTCCAAGAAACCGGTCTCAAGGGACATATTTACAAAATTCACTCAAATTAGAAATGTGTGATCCACAATTCTCTTTAAACTTACCACAAGATTGGACCAATTTTCGATTCCCATTATTTCCATTTTCAAGGATGGGAGCATTTATGAATATCAGACTCTGAAATGCAAATTAATTTATAAGTAAATCCATTCTTTCTTTTTATATTACGTATAGTAAGTAGGGGAAGTACTGTATTCCACCCAAGAATTTGTTGTCGTGATTTCACCGGAAATGTATGTTTTGAGACCCTCTGAATCCACGAAAATTTTTTTTAGAAAAAGGTCTAAGTGCCTGTGCGTGTGTGTGTGTGTGTGTGTGCGTGTATGTGTGTGTGTCTATGTGGGTGTGTGTGTGTGTGTGTGTAAACGACATACCTAACTCAAAAACGAAAAGTTAGTAGGTGTTTAAGTTTAAGATTTTTCAAGGATGCTACACATTTTTAAGAACATTCCTCTACTCTGAATTACACTTTACGTGGAAAAGTTTTCGAAAATTTTGATTTTCTCAAAAATGGTCCTAACGATGTTCATTAAAATGACATATGTTTCAGATATTTTAAGGCAAATGAAATATAGGTACCTATAGCCTATGTATTCCTGTTTACTCTTGATGACTTCTGCATAACTAATAAACCGTAGGAAATAGACCAAATCTTACTAAACAAATCTGATGTGTTGCACTCACACAACTTTCTCTACTCTTGTACTAACCATTCTTACAAACTCCTATTGCTTTATCTTCTTCGTGTTAGTTGAGATAAACATTTTCAGAAATTATCTTATTGTCTATTTTGTCGTAGGCATAAGGGGAATATAAGAATACAATAGGCTTTGAGCCATAGTCAAATCCGTTCTCTTTGCACGATATAAACAAAATGAATCAGGATCTTCCATTTAACGAAAATTTTATGTTCTCCAGAAGCCACTCAAATAACAAGGAATATCTCCGAAATGGTTCACTCTACAAAAAACATTATTTGAGTATAAACTGTGTGTTTTAACAGGATCAGTGGAGTCCCGATAACTTGAACTAATGTGGACTGAGAAGCTGTCGAGTTACCGAAATGCCGAGTTTTACGGAATAAGGGAGTAAGGGATCTGTTATTCACAACTCAGTATAATAGTACAAATTACATAAGTGCATATTCTAGCACAAAAGAGGAAACAAAGGTATAACATATTCTAAAATGTATTACGCATTAATAGATTCCCCTTTGTCTGGTCTCTTTGACACATCCAATGCCATGGTAACTTCTTGTCCGACATTTTCAGTGGCACAAACAACTTCACACAACACTAATGGTAAGCCTGAAATCTTGGAAGTTGCACTGTGTGAAAATTTAGCTTACCACGTACAGGGGTATTTTTAGATGTGGCGAATGACTTTGCTACGATCTGCGCGAGTGACGTCATGCAAATTGATGATGGTGGTATCGTCTCTGTTTTGTTCCTTGAAATAAACAAGACACTGCTGATAATGCGAGATGGCTCTATACTTAATCACGCACGGTCCGCGATGTTTATGTACTACACGAAAATGGTCTTATAAATACAAACCACTGCGCAATTCATCACGTCTAACAATGTCTTTGTAAGGAGTAAAGCAATAAACCTTCAAGCTTTCCAAACAAGTGTTTGTGCTATGTATGCACATTAATGCCTAAAGCTCGGAAGTTCATGCCCTAAAAACACTGAAATATGCATGCAAATATGCTCTTAAAAACTTGAAAATATGCCAAGAAATATGCACTATTAAATTAAAACAATTAATGTTCCTTTGCAGTAGACAAGACGAGTTAGTATAAATAATAAAGTTCCTTAGAGGTTGAAGCAGAAGAGGTCCCGCTGCTAGTATTAACTGCTAAATTGCAGTTCATAACCCAACACTTTGCACAAAGTTTCAACTGTAAAACATCGTCTGTTGTCTCGCAAAACACTTTTGTAACCCGAAAAACTTCTCTCCACGTCACAAGATGTTATCGGGACATATTTAAATGATGTTAACTGCTTCACAGAGGGAGTCAAGTCTCTTGGTGTGACAGATGGTTTTCTTTCGAGGATGTCTCGAATATCGCACATCTTTTTATAACCAGAATTTTTTGAAATTACATAATTCACTGTCTTTCACTTTTTGTCCTATGCTACCAGGAACCGAACTTAGATCACATATTGTTTTTTCAAAGACAGTAAGTGATTCATGCAAAGGAGATCCCACAGCTTCCAATGCCGTTATGGCTGTTGGTAAGAAAGAAAAATGGGCAGATGTGAAACTAAGATCCTCTTTTAACCCAGTGCTTGACAGAATATTTTGCACAGTTTCTACTGATGAAGCATCTTTCGAGTTCATTGAATTAACAACCTCTTCGACTATTTCTATGTGCTCAGCATAATCGATCCATGTTCCCTATCGAGTTAACACTGGTTCAGGAAGAAGGCGGATATTAGGTGCTGTTGAACTAAACAACTTAACTCTTTTAGGAGATTTAACAAAAATTCTCTTTGTACTGGACACATATCTACCAATGGGAAAGAATCACGTATTGTCTCAGAAATGCGATGAAGAGCGTGTGCCAAACAAGTTATATGAATTAAGTTAGGAAAAATACCTTTCAGGGTTTGTCCTAATTTTACCATATAAGGACCTGCATCAGTAACAAAAGTAACCGGTCGTATTTCATTCCACATGGCCATAGTAATTTCAAAGAGTCAATTGTCGGTCACGTGGCCGACAATTCGCTCACATTAAGAAGATAAAGGTGTAGTCTTTTGTTCATTATTTAAAGCGCCAACGATTATATTAGCAATAGAACGGCGCTGAGAATCAGGGGTTTCATCAACAGACAACCACAAAAGCTGATCCGCTAATTCATTTTGTATATTTGACAGTAGGTTATTGTAACAATGACCTACATAAGACTTACGCAGTGTAGTTTCTTCAGGCACATATTGTCGAGTGCACTTGGCAAGAAAGTTTTTAAATGTCGGATTATTAATTTTGAACAAGAGAATATCAGCAGCTAAAATGCTTGGCATAAGTCATAGGAAAATTCAGTAACCCTACTTCCTAAACACTCTACTAGCTGTTTTTGAACATGTTCTTTGTTTACGAGTTTTCTGATTAAATTTTCCTCATGTTTTGCAGTGTTTATATGTTGAACTATTTAAAATCTTTTCCCACTCCCTACATTTTTCTCACACGCCCACAAAACAGTACCTATTATCTGTACATATTAAATCACCCGAAAACTCTTTCTGTGAATTAATTAATCTAGCACTCGAAGGTAGTTTTATTTTCGGCATTTGAAAAGCTTTTAACATTTTATACGACTAATTTAATTTGGTGGGAACCAGTTCACAACACTGTTACGTTTGAAGACCATGACAAAACTACTGGTGGGCAGGCAAGCGTTGCTATAATCGTGCTGCTCAAAACGTTGACCTACACTTTATCTTTAAACCTCTTAGATAATGCACTGATTATTCTCTACGCACATACATATAATGAAAGGATGAAACAGGGGATTCACTGCATGACAACATGACTCAGCATTAGTTCTCACCACCTCGCGAGTTGCATCGTCATGTGCAATACTACCAATATGAAAAATATTATCCAGATTGAAAAAATAATGAAAAATCAAAAAAATTATTAAAATATGCAATATAGGGGCTATAATATTGAAATCTTCGTGAGTTGCATCATCATGTGCAATACTATCCAGATGGAAAGCAACAATAAAAAACCATAAAAATCATTAAAATATGCAGTACAGGGGCTATAATATTGAAATATTATGCATTTATCAAAAATCAAGAATATATGCAATCATATGCACTATAAAATCATGTCCAAATAACTGAAAATTCCATAATTCGTGCACATAATGTAAAAGCATACATTTTTAACCCCTATGAAAAAACATGCAAATGCATGAACTTCCTAGCCCTATTAATGGCAAGCTTTGGTTTCATGACAATGTTCTGCCGGCCACTTATGTTCGACTAGCTATGGAAGGTCAGCCTTTTGTTACTCTGAGGGAGAATGCCGTAGGTTGTATACGTATACTAATTAACATTTACCTACACCATTCATACAGTAGAGTAGATAATATAAATTATTTTAGTCAAGTTTAATAGAAAAAACAAATAAAAGTTAAAATAAATAAGGTGGTTGAGTTACACGGAATGTCGAGTTATAGAGATTTTACTGTATTGATGAATTGTTTGGAACCTGAGGAGTTTCTTAAATCCCCATAAAGGTGGCTAGTTATATACACATATTGCATTGGTGAGAAAAACTATGTAGGTACCTACTTGTTTTCTTGAATCCCGTGCAGCTAGAACAGAAAATCCAATTTTCAATTTGCCAAGATTCCAATCTTGGTTAAGTAATTGGCTTAGGAAGCCGACTGCAAGTTAATCACCATAACAAACGCTAAAGAGATCCTTATCTGCTGGACCGCTTTGCCTGGGAAAGCAGTTTTTTCGGATTTTGGCGGGTGGCCATAAGTTTAAATGCCAAGAAGAATTTTCTAGAAAAGAAATCGTTTATCCACACACACTGCAGGCTGTTCCAGCAAATTAACTGCTACCGAGTGAGTTTTACAAACAGAAAACATCATGGCGGAGTAGTAAACCTGATTTCATCAGCATGAGAGTGTCATATAACCAGTCGGGCATGGCATCCACATTTTATTGCACCTAAATATTGTTGCTTGGCAGCGTTGTCAAGTTGCTGCGGAGAATCAGTTCACAGCAATATATCACCTCAAGAGTTCGGGGAATCGGAAGACCTGCCAAAAAAGGAAACGTACCCTCGTACAGTTGGCGGGCCTGCTTTTTATTCCTCCCGCTGTCAACTGTTATACATTTCAGCCTCTTGCTCCCTCCCCATCCTTAACAACTCTTCCTAGTAATTTTAAAGTCATTTTCAATCATAGAATTTGTTACGCATTGTTTTTAGTCAGTCTTTAGGCTTTCCGTGGTAACGTGCGAGAATTGCATTCCGGAGTTTCTGGGTTCCATTCCCGTCACGCCGGCCACTCTCACAGTGCGATTTTTCGTTGTTTCCCCGGGTTAGCAATTGAACACTGGATGGCCTCTGTTTTAGAATGAATTTCTGTCCATAATTTCCTCTATCAATTATTTCCATTCATCTAGTTCAGTGGAATGATTTGTGGGATATAATGGAAAAGAAAAGAGTTCCTGCACATTTGGCAAAAATAATTAAGGAAATGCATATAGTAACCACTATAAAAATTAATGTAATGAATAATATTAGTAACCGTATATTAAAAATAAAACAGTCATGTCCATTGTCCCCAATTTTGTTTAATATGTATATACAGACGATGCTATCAGTGACTGACAGAATAGTTTCAGTAAGTATTTTAGTATTAATAGACAAGCAATGGACACACTGACGACTAAGTACTTATTACAGAATGAGAGAATGTCCTGCAAATAAAAGTATAGCAAAATATTGGAATATTACAATTTAAAAATATCTGGAAATAAACCCAGAGTTTTAGCATTTAAAGGAAAGGAACACGTTAGAAGCAGGGTTGTAATAAAGACAATAGGTGAAAACATTTAAGTACTTGAGTTCAGAATTAACAGCTGTATTAGAAGAGAAAACGTTGACAGGAAATTAAGTAAGTTTAGTCTCATGTACGGGACAAGAAATCAAACCTTTAGAAGATAAACACAAATTAAATTTTACAAGACAATGGCGGTGTCTGTATTCAAGTGAAACATAGCTTGCTGATGCGTTCTGTGTAGAACCTTTAGGGACCTTGTCCCGGCTTGAGAACGTCGTTACTAGGATCTAACCGCCCTTCGGGTTTCTCTCTCTCATCGCTTCCTCCCAGGGTAGCGGCAGAGCCCAAAAAGAAACTCTCTGGCTTACTTGTGGACCTCTGAGCCGATTTCTGGGGGCGTTCCCACTCCTAGATACTTCTCTGGGCACTTCACTATCACCTATGATAGGCGCTTATGCTACTGGGAGTGCATCTGTAGGCATCAGAAAGCTCTACACCGCTGCTAGTAAGTAGTTCCGATTTTAAATATACCTAGGTGGAGGTATAAACAAAATGTGTGGCGCGTTTCAGTTTGGTTCAGATGGATATCTACACAATTAAAATAAAAATTTAATGTACTACGTTCACATTATTTTGTTAGCTCACTCTTTTACACACAATTCATTCAAAACCTTATTACTCTAATTACTTCTTGTAATGCAAATATTGTTTCAATTCTCCTTTACGTTTTTCGTTTACCTTAGGTTAAAGCAACACCAAATTGTTAAAGAGCTGATTACAATGTAATGACTTTAAACTTCCGTTCTCTTTGCATGACCATGAGGAAAGAAAAAATGAATAACGACAAATACCTCCTATCTGACATAATGCATTTGATATAACAAGTCTTTATTAGTAAGATTGCGTCTATCGCTTACGGTTTATGAATTAACACTTCTTCAGAGTGAAGAGTACTTCAGAGGCTATTCCTAGAAAATTGAAGATATAATAAGGGGTCTTTTAAAAATAAGTTCAAATATTAAAGCGCTATCAATACTATAATATTTGAGTTAGAAAAGCAATAAAACCACCACAGTACTGGTCAATGAGGTTTACAGTACGCCGTTCTCTTTCGAACTATAACATGCTGTTGGCTACACCATCCACAGCATTTGTAGATAATATCTTAGAAAACTGGCAAGTTTGAGATCTGGAGATCGTGGAGGCCACATTATTGGGAAATGGATACTGATTCACGATTGCCAAACATTTGCATAATTAATCGTTTTGCAGGGGTGTAAATGTAGAATGCAGTGCAATCTTGCATGAAGATTATGTTTTGCATATTATGATATCTCAATTTAGGGATGGGAAAGTTGTACTACCTGCTGTTGTAATGTTCCCCATTTACTGTAAGGTATGTGTTACTACATTGTTGTTTTGTAACGGGCGAATGATGAATTGTGAAGTGAGGCCACACTATATTGGAACTATTAAATCACGAATACCTTGTTGAATTAATCTCTATTGGTCCAGAATAATGAAACATGGCACATGTGTCTGCTGATTACCAAGAAGTAGCTAACATTCTACATTGGACCGATCCTGACGCCGGCTAGCTCTGCCTAATTTCCGTGCCCTTGGAATCAAATTAGGTTCCAGAAAGGGGACTGTAGTAGACACACAAAACACTAGGAGCAAATATTTTCCAAACTGTAAATTCCACTGTTCTGGCTGTCAATACACTAATCGCGGTCACCCGGTCCTTCAACCCTGTAACAGATTACACATAATAATGGCGAAAGGAAATACTGAACAGGAAACTCGTGGTAGAAGCTAAACCATCTTAATATTCACTTGAATACTCAGGGAAATAAGGAAGAAAAATACTATAGTCAAAAGGGAATCGAACCGGGGAACTCCAGGATGTGTCACCTAGGTATTTATGAAGGTACACTGATGTATATAATGGGTAGCTTAATATTTTAATGACAACAAAAGAAGTTTCTTAAATAATGTCAGATTTCAATCAAGTAATTTATTTAATTTCCATGATATCGATGGTTTATACGGGCAGTCTGTTAAAAATAACGAGTTTTAGAATTCTTACCCAAAAGTCAACATACCACCATATTAAGGCAAGGCACAAAATATGAACGTACCAGAATCGCCAGGGGTGCACCTTCAATCTTCTTTGTGCACATTTCGCTCCTGTGTTTGAATATGAATGAAGTTCCAAAGGTAGCTTGCAAAAGTATAGAACACAGAGCTGATTTTTTGGACAACAATTAGTAGCAATTACACACATATTTGCCTCGCACATTTAAACACCGTGTCACACTGGTATGAAACTTGACATTTATTGGAGTTTTCGCTTTGGAATTACACCGTTCACATACACATATAGAATTAATCACACATTTATTTAATGTTCCTCCTGATGATCTTAAGGGAAAGCTTGAACATTTCAATATTTTTAAAATTACTGCTCAAATAATTTTTTGCAATAGTTGATTTTTTCTTTCCCTGATTACCCTCCCCTTATGGAGGACTTACACCCCCTAGTAGTTACAAGTCAGTGCCTAGTCAGGCGCCTGTCGGGAAGCACAGGAACCTCTGGACCGACAGTGTGAAGACCTGGAAGTGAGTGGTCAGTATGATAGTGAGGAAGAGGGTGATATGAAATGCAGGCGAAATCGATTATTGGAAAGGTGATAATGGGATAATTAGTGGAATGCGTGATGGTGGAAACCGGAGAACCCGGAGAAAATCCGCCCTGACGCCGCTTCGTCCACCACGAATACCACATGCGGTCCCTGGGATTGAACCCGGGCTATCGAGGTGGTAGGCGAACGCTCTAACCGCTCAGCCACTGAAATACTTCATATGTAAGTTAGTCACTTTTAAGGTTGTGTTGATACATGGCTGTATAAATAAAAAATAAAATTGATCGAATGTTTAATTGTCAATATGTCACTACCCTTATACCGTTCGCGTAGCAAGAGAAGTAGAGATTCAAAACATGAGTTATTCATTTCTCTTCCATTTCTAGCCAAAATGAGTCATTTAGCTGCAAAATAATATTAATTAATAGGATATCAGTGCGTCTATTCCAAGAAATTCCTGACTTACGTTTGACAATTAATGTGCAAAGCGGAAGGACAGGCATGTTGACAGTGCTGAGATCTCATTAACACTGCTCGGAAAGCTTGAAAGAGTACCACCCCTCCCCTCGTTACTTGCATAGCTGATAACAAACACACAGACACGTGGCGAAAACAGTTTTCTAGAACTGGACTAGTTTGTACTTCCACTTGTCGTAGGTTTGAACGCATTTTAATAACAGTGACCGTATTACCTAGTAAGCAAAACTTTGGCGTATTCAATCCTATTTTGTTGGTAGACTGTGCAGATAATGTATTCAATAATGTTCAAATATCTCCTTAACTTTTCACGATAGACCAATTTGTTATTCGACTTTTTTATTCCTCATATTTCAATCTACCATCTGCTCACTCATTCCTCTATATGGCGCACAAAAATAGCTACCTAGAGGTATACCTAAAAAGTATTTCGATAAAGGAACAAATGAATATTTATAATGACAATGACAATATGGGATAAAAGCTAATTTTAAATAATAAAAATGATATGCTTTACAAATTCTTAGAGACCCAGGTTTAGAAAATAATTATTCTAATATTAATTATAAACTATAAACAGAACATAAAAAAGTAATTTTCATCAAAGAAAATCTTTTACAATAATGCTCTTAATTATGTTTTTGAATTTAACAGTAATTTACTACAGTACTTCAAACTTGAATAAATAATAATAATAATAATAATAATAATAATAATAATAATAATAATAATAATAATAATAATAATAATAATAATAATAATAATGATGATAATGATGATAATGATAATGATAATGATAATAATAATGATAATGATAATAATAATGATAATGATAATAATAATGATAATGATGATAATAATAATGATAATGATGATAATAATAATGATAATGATAATAATAATGATAATGATAATGATAATAATAATAATAATGATAATAATAATAATATTAATAATAATAATAATAATAATAATAATAATAATAATAATAATATTAATAATAATAATAATAATAATAATAATAATAATAATAATAATAATAATAATAATAATAATAATAATAATAATAATAATAATAATAATAATAATAATAATAATAATAATAATAATAATAATAATAATAATAATAATAATAATAATAATAATAATAATAATAATAATAATAATCATCATCATCATCATCATCATCATCATAAATAATCGTCCCGAGGCGCAACAGCCTTTTTCGGGCCAAGGCCTACCGTCTGGGCGCTGCGTCTCCCACCTCTATCCAGCACAGGCGTCATGAGTGGGGTGCAGTCCAGGAGAGTGGGACGGGATTAGCAGCCCGGTCCCTTCCAGCCGGTTATGTGGTCTTCTCAACCAGGGACCGCTACTTCTTAATCACGTAGCTCCTCAATTGGGTCCTCAGTGACCTAAAGAGGCTGAGTGCATCCCAGACCAGGTCTCCCAGCGGGAGAAAATCGCAACGTCGTTACGGGAACCGAACCCAGGAGTCTCGCTTGGTAAGAAGCAACGCTACTACCGCGCTAGGGGGACGACCCGGAAACTTGGATACTTTTAATAAATCTATTGATGGCCTTGTACCAACACTGCTACTGTGGTTGGCAGTTGCTGTTAATGTTTGGGTTTAGTTTTGTAATTATGGCAACATAAAGGAACCCTCTTTTAATTTTTGTGAACATAAATATGTTAAAGTAAAACGTAGTAATAAGTTTAATGGATATGTATACAGTAAGTTGAATGAAGAGAAGGAACTTGGCTAATCAATATGCTTTTCAGACATATTTCACTCGTAATTAGTCTTGTTCGTACTGAGGTTAAAGGCTTAATAGTAATGATACAGAAATTGAAGTCACTATTCAGTAGGATTTTTACATAGCTGTTAATTCCTAAGAGGTAGTAAAAATATCGTTAAAGGACACAGTTCATGTCAAATAGTTATTTTGTTGAGTTAACCAGTTCCGAGATATTCCTTGTCATTGGTTTGGATTTTCTAGTACTTAAACTTTTCTCAGATGGGACCTTTTTATTTGCAATAAGGTATCTATATAATTTTCTGAGTCTTTGAATATGATACTCAAAGATTTACACCTTGAACCTGGAAAATATTTTATATCAATATTTCTAGACAAATCTTGTATTTATGCTACTTCAGTGATGTAGGTATAGCGTAGGTATCTGTTTCACATTCAAGTTGTCCCAAGTTCGAGTTTTTGGTTAGGGGAGTTAGCTGGATAACAACTTTTGAGAAAACCCAAATATTCGAAAAATGTTCCTTGTAAGGGGTAGCTTAGGGGGAGGAATTTTCTTCAAAACTTCTTGTCACATCCTTGAAAAATATTAAGCTTAAATACCAACTTTGGTTTTTAACCAACTTTTCGTTATTGAGTTATGCTGTTAACAGACACACATAGTGCTTTTTATTGGATTCAGAGGGCCTTAAAACATTTTCAGTGTAATCTAGACATACATTTTTGGGTGATGATTGCCCATGTTCTCAGCGCTGGGTGGCGTTTGGTCGTCCTTGTCCTCCGTCGGGCGGACGTTCAGTGCGACACCGGAACCGCGGTGTGATGGCTACTTGGCGCCGGCATGAAGAGATCTCAGCACTTGTTAGGGACTTCCGTGCGTCTCTGTGGCCTGTCTAGATGCGACCCTGTCTGACACTTTCGGTTCCCTCACTTCATCCTGCCTCCTGGGGGTGATAGCCACAATAGATCTGCGTAGCTCGAAGTGAGCGAGGTGTCCCCCTTTGTGTCTGTACCCTTTACGCTACTAATGTACGCTCGTGTACAATGATCTAAAAACATTAGATTCATGCAGGAATATATCAGCTTCAGAAATATAAGAAGTTCAGGAACATTAGTGAACACTTCTGTACAAGTGATCGAGGGACATTACATAAGGACTTCTAATGCACGTTTTGAAGGTGAGATATGAAGACCCATTATCCAAGTTCTTGACCTAGAGTAACCTACCTGTAGGAAGTTCAGGAATACTAATGAACAGTTCTGTACAAGTGATCGAGGGACATTACATAAGGACTTCTAATGCACGTTTTGAAGGTAACATATGAAGACCCATTATCCAAGTTCTTGACCTAGAGTAACCTACCTGTAGGAAGTTCAGGAATACTAATGAACACTTCTGTACAAGTGATCGAGGAACATTACATAAGGACTTCTAATGCACGTTTTGAAGGTGAGATATGAAGACCCATTATCCAAGTTCTTGACCTAGAGTAACCTACCTGTAGGAAGTTCAGGAATACTAATGAACACTTCTGTACAAGTGATCGAGGGACATTACATAAGGACTTCTAATGCACGTTTTGAAGGTGAGATATGAAGACCCATTATCCAAGTTCTTGACCTAGAGTAACCTACCTGTAGGAAGTTCAGGAATACTAATGAACACTTCTGTACAAGTGATCGAGGGACATTACATAAGGACTTCTAATGCACGTTTTGAAGGTGAGATATGAAGACCCATTATCCAAGTTCTTGACCTATAGTAACCTACCTGTAGGAAGTTCAGGAATACTAAGGAACACTTCTGTACAAGTGATCGAGGGACATTACATAAGGACTTCTAATGCACGTTTTGAAGGTAACATATGAAGAGCCATTATCCAAGTTCTTGACATAGAGTAACCTAACTATAAGAAGTTCAGGAATACTAATGAACACTTCTGTACAAGTGATCGAGGAACATTACATAAGGACATCTAATGCACGTTTTGAAGGTAACATATGAAGAGCCATTATCCAAGTTCTTGACCTAGAGTAACCTAACTATAAGAAGTTCAGGAATACTAATGAACACTTCTGTACAAGTGATCGAGGAACATTACATAAGGACTTCTAATGCACGTTTTGAAGGTAACATATGAAGACCCATTATCCAAGTTCTTGACCTATAGTAACCTACCTGTAGGAAGTTCAGGAATACCAATGAACACTTATGTACAAATGATCGAGGAACATTACATAAGGACTTCTAATGCACGTTTTGAAGGTAACATATGAAGACCCATTATCCAAGTTCTTGACCTAGAGTAACCTACCTGTAGGAAGTTCAGGAATACTAAAGAACACTTCTGTACAAGTGATCGAGGAACATTACATAAGGACTTCTAATGCACGTTTTGAAGGTGAGATATAGTCTTGACCTTGCGTAACCTAACTGTAAGAAGTTCAGCAATACTACTGGACACTTCTGTGCAAGTGATCAAGGAGCATTATATAACCACTTCTAATGCACGTTTTGAAGGTGAGATATGAAGAGCCATCATCCAAGTTCTTGACCTAGTGTAACCTAACTGTATGAAATTGCGGAATACTACTGAATCCTTCTGTGCAAGTGATAGAGGAATATTACATAACGACTTCGTGTGCACGTTTTGAAAGCGAGGTATGAAGTGTCATCAACCCAAGGCCTTGACCTAGCGTAACTTAACTGTAAGAAGTTGAGAAATACTAGTGAGCAGTTCTGTGCAAATGATGGAGGAAGATTACATAACGACTTGAAGTGCACGTTTTGAAGGTGAGATATGAAGTGTCATCATCCCAAGGTCTTGACCTGGCGTAACCCAGCTGCTGCTGCTACCGCCACTACCACGCTAATCTTGTGGAACCTCGCCTTTCAATCTAGATTACATTTAATGATAGTGATGTTTACCACGGCTACCATGTGCGGAGAGTATGCACGCCTCCTGGTCGCTACCATTGGCGAAGACGTTCTCCAGGTGGGAGAAGGGCTCTACCTTGCGGTTGGCCATTTCTTAGGACCGCCTTTTTCTTTGAGGTGCGGGGTTTTTTCTCTCCCCACTTGTTGTTCCACCTGTTGCTGCGGAGGGGAAGACGGCCGGCCACGTGCTGGGAGTGGCGTTGCCAGTTCGGTGGCAGAGGCTGACCAAGCAAGGTCAATATCAACAAGTAGTCTAGTGAAGAAGAATGTGTAGTGGCTTGTAAACTCTTGTTGTCATGGAGACGTGCGTACTGATTCCTCAGGAGTTCTCTCTGGTGCTGACAGCGCCGGCGCCATCGTCAGTCGTGTCCTCCGCGACCACTGTCGATCGTAATGCCAACAAGTTGCCCGAGATGAGAGTCAACGTGTGGACCAACGCCCGCATCCCTCAGGGTACCCTCATCTACCCGTTCCAGGGCACCATCCGCCTCGACAAGCTGGAGGTGTACAGCTATCTGGACGATAATGACGTGAGTACCACGTGACTTATTTCATCATACCCACACTCCTGTCAATACGATACACGGGTATTATACCATGGAAACGGCTTATGGTGTTACCAATACTCAAGTATGGTTACCATGGGAACTTTATGGTTAATTTCTCCATGGTGTTGCTCAAATGCAAGTAAGATTTCCATGGACACGGTGTATACACACTGCTACCCATGTACTATGGACACCATGGAAACCATGGTGCTATCCATACACGTGTCTGGTTACCATGGAAACAATGTAATTAATTCATGGTGTTATTGTTATGCAAGTATGCTTACCATAGAAACAGTGTATATTTACGTCGTAATGTTACCAACAAACAGGTGTGATTTCTATGGTGAATGCATTAATGTTCTATGGTATTACCTATAAATGAAATTAGCAAAATGATGCTCAAATGAGCCCGAGGTCCATGTATCCGACATTTAGGATAAGGGACAACTCGAAAAAAAATCTGATGTGTTGCTCTCACATGACTTTCTCTACTCTTGTACTAACCATTCTTACAAACTCTTATTTATGTATCTTCTTCGTGTTAGTTGAGATAAACATTTGTACACGAGTTCTAATGACCTAGCTGTCGACGGGCCCTTAAAACCCAATCACTCACTCACTCACTCACTCACTCACTCACTCACTCACTCACTCACTCACTCACTCACTCACTCACATGTGTACAAATTATCTTATTGCTTATTTCCTTGTAGGTGCAAGGGGAATATTAGAATACAGTAGGCTTTGTGCGATAGTCAAATGTTTTAAAGCTTTGAGATTCCGTTCTCTTTGCACACTTAACATATAAAACAATGAAGAACAATGTTGCATTTCACGGAAGTTTTAAGTTTTCCGAAACTCACACACATAACAAGGAATATCTCCGAAATGGTTCACCCTACAAGAAAATTTATTCAGACCTAAATTGTGTATTTTAGCAAGATCTACATTCTTTGTATAATATGATTTGGTCTATCTCTAACGGTTTACCAGTTATGCAAAAGTCATCCAGAGTAAATAGGACTACAGGGGCTATAGCCAGAAAATTCAAGATGTACATTTCATTTGTCATAAAAATATTTCAACCATATGATATTTTAATCAAAATCGTTACAGCCATTTTCAAGAAAATCAAAATTTTCGAAAAATTTTCCATGTAAAGGGTAGTTTAGGGTGGGGCTATTTTCTTCAAAATCTTCGTGTCCCATGCTTAAAAGACGTTAAATTTAAATACCAACTTTGGTTTTTAACTGGCTTTTCGTTTTTGAGTTATGCTGTCCACAGACTGACAGACACAGACACACATGGACCTCTTCCTAAAAATGCTCTTTTTGGATTCAGGGGGTCTCAAAACATATATTTCCGGTGAAATCTTGACATCGAATTTTTGAGCGGAATGCAATACTTCCCCTACTTACTAGAAGAGAAAGTAAAAAGAAAGAAAACTTGTCTGAATAAGTTACGCTAACGAGATTCGAACTCGGGTCCACTTGAATGTGAGGCAAAGACGCTAACAGCACACCTCAGCTAAAGAAATGCACGAAAGTTCTCCTTATAATGTTATGGATACGCAGGTGGGGTTGTTACGGAAGTGCAGGAAGATGTCAAGTTACCGTTACAAGATTATATGGTCATTAGAACATTAAGTATAGGAAAACGTACACCATAGTGTTATCAGGAGGGAGTGTTTTCTCTATGGCGTATGTCAATAGAGGAAGTTTTGCGCTAGGGTCTAGATGCACAGGTTCCATATTATGGGCGCTACCGATGGGAACAGTAGCTACCGATAGGCAGGAGTGGTTGCTATGGAAACAGTGCATTTACCGATACACAGCTTGCCTTGGGAACCTCTATAGACATCGTAAAATTATTACACTGCAACCTAAAGTTTTGAATAAAATGCTTTTTAAACGTTTTTTTGGCATATTTTGAAAGTTTTACTGTATCTCTGACCAGTATTTGACATCTAGCATTCCTAGAAGGTAATATTTGACAAAATAAAAATGTATTATGCACGATTTAAAAATATTTATTTTGCAGTCATAAATGTTTGGAGTCATGCGTTTAAATATCTGGAGTGTTGCATCACATGACTTTCTCTACTCATTCATATACAATTATTCTTATAAAAACGTATTCTATCTACTTTTTGTTCGTATAGATCATGCTTTATTACTCATTGCCTTATGCCTGGGCGACTCCCTGGATACTTTGAGCGACCCTCATTTTTTTACCTGCTAACCATATAGTTATCAGTGCAAGGCTGTGAGTGGGCTGCGCTCAGTGAGCACTAGTTGCCCAATCCTGCATTAACTCGTTTTGTTGTAGAGGACGAATATATTAACCTTAAGTGATAGCAAAATATTCTAAAGCCGCTCGCTGTCATTGCTTTCAAGTTAATGTTTTCTTTGCGTGAAAACGAGAGGGAGAGAGAGAGAGAGAGTGTGTGTGTGTGTGTGTGAGAGAGAGAGAGAGAGAGAGAGAGAGAGAGAGAAAGTGAGAAGAATAACAATTTGTCGTTGTGAAAAGTATGAAATATCTAATCTCAGAAATGGTTAACAGTATGAATATGAATTTATTGAATACTAAGGCATAGGTAGGTATCCATGTTCGGCTGCTCATGAACTTGAGCCCTAGCCCCTCTGTTATTGGACAGCCCTCTAATATTCTCTACGTGTAAGTTTATGACGTCTGTTGCTTATTCTTTAAATAGTATTCATTAATTTTATTCAAATTTGTCTTTTATTTTACCTTTCGTGTTTTAATCCACTTATTTTCACCAAATGCCCTTATATGTACTTTGCATTTCCCTAACCTCATTATCACTTTAAATTACCCATTCCATTCTAAAATTTATTTCCCCCCCCCCCTCATTTTTTTCTTATGTATCATTTGCTAATAATTCCCTGCATCTCACTGGTTCACTTTCCATCTTTCCATCCCTTCTGCTTTCCCTGATTAGGGTTAACTTAATCGTTGTCTTCTTTTGTCACGTAGCGCGGGGCACAATTTTCCTTTTTTTGGTTTCCTATGCATTAGCACATTATCACTACCTGATACCCACTTTTGTGGTTGTAAACAGTATAAAAACTTCTATTTGAATAAAATGTGTGTTTTAACGAGATTTACATCTATGTCATGGTTTACCAGCTATTCAAAAGTCATCGAGAATGAAGATCACTTCGGTGGACATAAATATTTCATTTGTCATAAAAATATCGAAAACATGGATCAAAATTGTAGTACTTTTTGGGAAAATAAAAATTTGCGAAATCTGGATATCTCAGTAACAGGTAGTTTGGTATGAGTGATTTTTTAAAATTATTTTAAGTTTCGTATTTAACCAATTTCCACTTTCAAGCTACGCTGTTCATAGACAGACACATTAGAAACTAAAAGTTAAACTATTTTATCTAATTCGAAATAATTTATGTAGGATGTATTCTAGTACAAATATTATCTAAGCCTTTGGGGAAAAACATTTTCTGCAAATTTTTTGATAATCCTAATGTGAAATTGGAACATGAAACTTGAAAATTACGCTTTCCATTTTAGTTTACTTAAAATCGACTCATTGAGATAGTTATAGTAGGACATTTTCCTGGAGAGAAGAGAAAGTGCCATAAAACCAAAGAAAGTAAAACTTGTAGTGACGTTTTCATTAATAACGGATGTTCACACCCAATAAAGAAGGTATAGGTATAAATAGTGATTATTTAAAGTCCCGCGGCCTCCAAAAGGGTCGCGATCCCAAGGTTGCGCACCGGCATTACCGAAACAATGATATCGTTATTACGGAATCGAAGTCGTGCCGTCCCGGAGGTAAGGTTATCATGACATCTAGTGCTATATTGTTATAATAAATGTGTGATATCCTAGCATATCGAGTGTCTTCCGAACCAAGAACAAAAAATATCTCGGAAATGGTTGTCTGAGGTTACAAACAGCTTGATATAAATTACATGTTTTAACGAAATTTACACTATAGTAACATCTTTTCTACCTGCTATATTTTACCAATTACACGAAAGTCACAGAGAATGAAGAAAAGCTCATAAGTTACTCTCAAAAAATTGAAGATTAGCATTTTATTTATCATGAAAATCTCTTAAACGTAATCAAAATTGTTTTGGCCATTCTTAACAACATTGAAACTTTTCATGTTTCATTCTTGGAGGACACCGAATGTAAATACCAAAGTAGGTTGATTTGATTTGACGTAATTTTGAGTGCTCAAGTACTTGGTCTTCAGCGCCCTTATAAAAACGAGTAGAGGGGTCATTATGACAAAAGCCAGAGATAAATTTCAATATAACAAAAATACATATATAGATAAATGTAGCAAACAAAGAGGCAGACAATAAAGTTATAAAAAGGTATAAGAATAATGCATGAAATTTTGATGATATCTAAAGATCTAAATCTTTAGGTTTATGTTTAACATGTTGGTAGTAAACACGCGCTTATACACATATAGCCTTTTTCTAAAAAGGGTGCTTGTATTTTTAATTCAGGCGACGTCTAAGCATGTAGGTATATATGTGATAAGATCTCGATATAGAATTTTTGGGTGTAATCCCTATAACACTTCCCCTACCTGTTAAAGGGAGGCAGTGGGGATAGTAAGAGGTTGCACTTCTTTGTTTCCGTGTGAACTGCGCAGTTTAAATGTCCCGAACTTCCTCTGCCCTCTGCACTTGCTATTGCTTCTCAAGACTCCCAGGCATTATTATAAAGAAAGCAAATATCAATAATAGGTATAACCTCAATATGCCTTCAACCACATTTTGAAATTGTTTTACTACTGATCCATCAGTACAGTTGTCTATAGTATCTACCTAGAGGAAGTATTGTATTCCACCCATAAATTCAATACCGAAATTTCATCGGTACCACACATTTTAAGCTCCCATGATATTTAAGTTCACTATGTTGTAAGGATGTGAAACAAAGTTTTCAACTAAATCTTCGCACAAGAAAATACTGATACTTTTTTCTTATTTTTTATTGCATTAAAGATAACACGATTTTCATCAAAATAGCAAGTTTAAGATATGTGAATGGTTAACAAAATGCATATCTAAAAGTTATGTTTACAGGCAGTCTTTGAAAACCTCTGGTAAAGTATATCTAACTGGTAAACTATAAGCGATACTTATAAACTTACTCCACTAAAGGTAAAAATAGTTACAGGATACAATTAGGTATAGGTATTAAATACTTCTTTGTGGCATTAACCATTTCCCAGATATTCGTAGCTTAAGCCTTGGTTTTATGAACTATTTATCTATTTGAATATATTTTGATGTAGAAGCAAGAGTGAATATTTTATCACATTAAAAAATTCGATATCACTCTTTCAATAAAATTCCTCATTCCCTAGATACCGATCACTTTTATTATTTTTTATTTTCTCAAAAATAGCTCTAACAATTTTGCTTAAAGTAATATCTTTAAGATATTTGTATGGCTAAGAAAACTATAACAAAAATTTGTTTTTATGAATAGCCAGAAAGCCCTCTTCCTTTTAAGTGCAGTTTTAGAAAAACTTATTACACGAAAAATCAATATTTGGTTTAAACACGCCATTCATATCAAATAATTATGTTTCTATAACTAACAATTTTCCGTATATTCGTTTGAATTTTGGAATACTTTACGACACTTCAGTCGTCATTTACTTCTTTCTCGTGATGTCACGCAAAGAGTAGGTATGGAATTTCAAAGCTAGTATGTATGTAGCCATCCACTGTTTATACATTTTGGCTAGTGATTCAAATCTATATTCCTGTTACATCTACAACGAAATGCGTGATGAAAATATTTCTCGATTTCTTTGAGTACATAAACATAAGGTGGATAGAAAAATATGTATTATGCAGTACATGCTATTGTATTCTCCATTACAAATAGGAAAGAAAGCAGAGGCTAAGTGGACATTATTTGGGGATTTCAATGAGGGGATAAACACGTAACACACTTTTATAATTTCTTGGTTCTTTTATCACATTCCGAAACTTTGCCGGTCTATCTACCCATTCAATCTTTATGCATGGAGCAACTTAAAAAATGCCTACGCAATTAAAAATGTACGTATGGAGCTAACGAAAACGTTTTAAATTCAACTTAAAGTCCGTAAAAAATTGAAGCAATCAGTGTTGCCATTTCTGTGTCACGTAGCATCTTCTTCTACCCGGACATTTTCCCCAATTCTATCACTTACAGTACCTATATCCCTCAATAGCAGTAGCAGTAAGTACGGGGATTTGAGTACAGCTCAAACGATGTCAATCTAAAAACCTATTAAGTAATCCCTATGTCCGATCTTATACATTCGAACTTCTTAGAGATGTTAGCTTCAATGCTGCATATACTGGGATAGGATCTTTAATTCTGTGCATATTGCGTCCCAAGGAATAGGTAGGTATCTTCCCTCTAGGACCACGCAATCTGGTGATGGTAAACTGAGTGGCCCTCTAGAGGCCTGTCTCATACACTGAGCACATTAAGTTCTACAATTCCAATAAAACGGACAACATCCTTGATATCTGCCCTTTTTGTATCTTCAGGTTCCAAGATAGAGCTCAAGATAAACACATGTACGCATTGCAAAGCTCTATATTCATATAGTATGCGCTGCGAAGATTAAAAATTGATCTCACATTTCGTGCACATGGCATCTTCTAAGAGCCCCATTGTGCTTGCATAAATGTGTTGTGGCTATTCAAATAGCCGGGAATATCCCTGAGCCTAGATGTACTAGTTAAGTTCAGAACAAAATCACTTACTTCACTGTCGGTCCCATAATAATTGCCTTGCAGCAGTTTGCTTAAGATGAGTCCGAGCCATAAGCAGGGCTATCTCATATCCAACACTTCTGGGGGATAGGCTCGGGTCCTGTAAGAAATCCTGGACCGACATCTGTCTGTAGCCGTCATCTCCATTATCTAATACCACTGTACCCAGGCACCCGGATAAGGCTCAACATTTCCTGGTATTCCTATACCAATTTGGGTATGGTTTTGTACAATGTAGTGGTAAATGGCTCGCGGTTTGTTCACGCGGCGCATAAAGTCTGCCCATTGAACATACTCACAATTTGTAGGCGACTTTTGAGGTATCCATACCTAGTTAGCAATCCAACTTCCTTCCTGGTTCCACTCCTGCTTAATTGAAGTACCGATTAAAGAAGATAGTTAATCTCTTAGCATAAAACTTCTTTTTATTCATTGTTCCTAGTAATTATTTTCCAACTTTTAAATCCCTCTCTTCTTATTTTTGTCCATTTTTGAAATGACGTATGTCCCAAACTTACAAAGATGACAAGACGTAGATGGGATTATACTTAGACAAGTCTGGCATCTATTACAGCTTAGAGGTATCCAATATTGTCTTAACCACCCAACTCACCCCAATTAGAATTTAAACTCGAGGCTTTCAAAGACAGAAGTAAAAACGTCTTATCTCACACCACATGCCTATACTTCTTTCGTGCTATCTTGCTGAAACACCTTGATGACTTATTGGACACTTAAGTAAACCCCGTTAAAATTTGCGGTTTCTAAGCTTACTTCCAAAAATTAGCACAAGAATAAATTAATGTTACAAATTTTAGGCCATTATTTGTGAAAAAAAGGAACGAGCATGATAACCTTTTTATTCAATATGTGCATTAATGCAATTTTAGGTTATTAAATAGCAATTAACGAAGCAAAAAGGATAAATGGGCAATACTCGACAGTTTACAATATCATTTTAGTTTACATATAATCACATCTGGGGGTAAATGACTCATTCTAAATATTCAAGTCAAAGAGGGATATGAACCAGTCAGAATTCGAACCCGGTACATTACGTCAATATAAGAGCGTCTACCCCTACAACAACCAGCTGATTCTTTCTTTCCTAGCATGTTGCATGTTAATAGAATCAAGTTAAACTTCCTTGATGTTTATGTTAAAGTCAACTTTTCCAGTCGCATTTCTATTTCGCATTTCCGCATTTCTATTATCTACCACCAAAACTTGGCATAGGTATATCGTAAGCTGAGCTGATTGTCGTCAGGTCTCTTAAATCCGTTTTCCGAGTACAGGAAAAGTTGCTATTGAGACTTTAAGGAAGTTCTAGACCTCCGCAGACAAACCAGAAGAAGAAACCATGGATCCAAGATGTCACGTGAGGTGCTAATGCCACTAGTAGATTTGACGTGAAAAGGAAGGGAAGTGGTTAACTGATGCCATGTGACAATACCCTGCGCATTTTAACTATGTTGAAAGAAGCAAAGTTTTGATTAGAGAATGAAAACAAAAGACGTCATAACTCATAATTACACAAGTTACATAAGTATATGTGAGTATACACTTACTGCAATTGTGTTTCTGCACCCAATATGTACCGCTTATTTCCAAAGTGCAGCTTCTAAACCATACTTGCGAATTATTAAATTATTTCTACTAAGTATAAGTAACGGAAATTGTTTATTTCACTCAAAAATTGGATGTGGAGATTTCACCCGAAATACTTGTTTTGAGACCAAACTAAACTCCCCCAAAAAGCATTTTTTAGTAGAATATTCATTATGTGTTTCGTTAAGCCAAAAACAAAAGTGGGTTAAAAATCAAACTTGATACTTAAGTTTAGCGTCTTCTAAGGATACCGCACAAATATTTTCAAAATAATCCACCCCCCCCCCCCCCCGCTCTGTAAGCGCATAAGCGCAAAGTACTTTTTACAAGTAGAACATTCAAAAATGTATATTTTTCCAAAAACAAGTAACGATTTTGATTAAGATTCCGCATGTTTAAGATATTGTGCGTATGGAGGTATCTTCGAGGCAGGAAATGTTGGGAACTTCCGCACGTCTCTGTGGCATGTGTGTCTGCGGTCTGTAGCATTCTTTATCCCTTCTTCCTGGGGGATGATGTGTGAGGTGTCCCCCTGTATTGTATGTAATGTTACGGGAAAAGGGAGAGAGAATTTAGTACTGTCCAACAAACGGAACGATTTTCCATTAGAGCTCAAGGTTAGAAAAATTTGTAATTAAGATCATGTGAATATATAGAGAAAGCAGGAAAATGTTCACGAAAAACAAGGATAAAATGGTTAAAGGAAGTATGAGTAGGTAAATACACAAAATGAGGGTTAAAAGTAAATGGTGATCATAATTAACTTCTCCATTATATATAAAAGAAAATGTTAAATATATGGGGAAGTAGGAAATGGAAATATACAACTTCAAGAGGCAGGAATAAACTCTAAATTTCCAGTTGGAATAGTTGCTGGCTTCAAGTAGCTAAGGTAATAGTCGGAAATATTGTTAAAATTAATTATTTTTTTATTTTATTATTTTAGTAGATTAAGAGTGGAGTTGTATAATTAGAATTATTAGAATTTGAATCGAGAGATTCGTTGTGAAGGAATGAAAGTGTGGTTTTAACCTTCAGACTACCAAGCGGGGTCATTTGAGACTCCAAAGCTATATTTTTCCTTGTTTTGGTGTAATCCTCAGATATGTTATATCTTACACAACTAAGAGAGTAAGAAGAAAATAATATTTATTGAGTGCGGTCTCTGTTGACCCCACTTGATGGCGCTGTGCACAAAGTTGTTTTTCAGGATACGACTTATTTTCGTTCCGTTGGCAATAATGACGTTGCTGAAAAAAACTCAGTATCTTCATTGTTGTCATTCAAACAGTCATTGCTGTTTTGTCTGACTACGTTTAGTTTATTATACGACATTCATCTGAAAGGTTACAAATACCGTTTTTTCCAGTGAAATTAAAATGTCAAAAAACTTTCGTGAAATATATGACCCCAATAACCTGAAGCATCTTTCTGAAGTAAGGATAGAGATAGTGACGAATCAAATAGTGACAATGAATCACAATGATCAGAAAATGAGAATGGTTAAAGGTAGCAGAAGAAATAGCAGATAAATAGGAGACAGATTATATTGATAATATACCAGATGATACAAATTATGTAAGATTTTCTAAAGATGTAATTCAATTTCTATGTATATCTGTACAAGTACTACGTTAAACCTCATATTCATAGCCACAACATTGTAGCCTTAATTGCTTAAATATATTGATGAATAAAGCATATTTGTTATTTAGTTAATGTATTGTGTTACAGTTTGCATTCAGTTTGCATTCAATTCTAAGGTCAGTATTATACGTGGGGTCTCATGTGGCCCCTCTTTGTAGTTGATGGTCCAAAATTTAAGTTTTAAAAGAGACATTTCCCATGATAATCTTGTAAATAATTTGATAAGGAATGCTGGAAAATAGATGGACTTATTAAATCGTCATTGCCTGATCAGAATGAGACTGGTATAACTTCTTATGTCACGAGGCAGGGCATTATCGTGTTACGCACTCGTTTTACACTTTTTGTGTTCGTGTTAGCTTCACGGATATTTGGAGAAACAAATCCGCGACCACTGTTCGAGCCGCTCGACCGTGAACTCTCTTTTTCTAGAACATGGCAACAGAGAAATGTTTATGTCTCTTTTTTCTATCACAAAGTGTCATTGCAAAGGCGTTTACCTCTCATTTAGAAACATGTCATGCTCATTGCTCTGATCCTGTGCAAAGAATAAGCTATGCTGAAGGTTTTGATAAAGGGATTGGCATTAATCACACAATTGCTTTTAACAGCGCTTTTGGAAACGTTATCATCACAAAATTTTGCTGTCATAATTCTGAAGGTATTTTAACGGTCATAAATAAGCCAACTACAGCTTGTATGTTTGCGAAAAATATGCAAGTGTTGTTTTCTTAGATCTGGTTTGAATATTTTAGCAAATAATACAAGAGCAGAAGCTAAAAATAAATCTAAAAACTAACCACTTACCCAATATATTAAATAACTTCAGTTGTATTTTTGCAATGCAACGCCTTCTGAATTGTACTGAATTATTATAAACAGTAGATCTTTACTGTTAAATGTCCTTTGAACTATGCAGAATAAATTCATATTTTTTACAGTTCCATGACAATAAACAACTAAGTATATTCAAGATGCTCTCGGGCTTCGAGCCAGGTGTAGTAATGAAAAGACATCAACGTTTCGGGAGTGTACATCTCTCCCATCTTCAGGATGAAACTAAGTATGTCATATAATGCGTAAATAGTTTTATTTTCTCTACTACGTATAGTAAGTAGGGGAAGTATAGAATTCAACCCAAAATTTCGAAGTCGACATTTCACCGGAAATATGTTTTGAGGCCCCCGTAAATCCAAAAACAGCATTTTTAGAAAAATGTCCATCTGTGCCTGTGTCTGTCTGTGAGCAGTATAACTCAAAAACAAAAAGTCGGTTAAAAACCAAAATTGGTTTTAAGTTTAATATCCTTCAAGTAGGCAAAACGAAGATTTTGAACAAATTCCTCCGCCATAAATTACCCTTTACGTGAAGCATTATTAGAAAAGTTTGATTTTCTCAAAAATGTCTTCAACGATTTTGATTAAAAAATGTTTAAGATATTTTATGGCAAACAAAATGAATATTCTAAATTTTCCAGCTATAGCCCATCTAGTCCTTGTTACTTCTGACTTTTTCATAACCGGTAAACCAAATTTCGCTGTACAAAAAACTGCGTATCTCGTTAAAACACAAGCTATATGCAAATGCACTTTTTTATGTAGTGAATCATTTCGGAGATGTTATTTCTCAGAATTTTGCAATACTTTACTCCAACGGAAGGTCGTTATTTACTGTTTTATTTCTTGGCCATACAAAGAGAACGGAATTTCAAAGCCTTCATATACCGACTAGTTCTAAATGATTTGACTATCGCTCAAAGCCTAATGTATTCATATATTCCCCTTGTATCTATAAGGAAATAAACAAGATACTTTCTGTAAATATTTATGTCGACTAACATCTCATAGGAATAAGAGTTTGTAAGAATAGTTAGTACAAGAGTAGAAAAAGTCATGTGAGTGTAACACATCAGATTTTTTAAAATTTGTGTTTAGCTTCTGTTTATGTATTGTTTGATAAAATCAGAAGAACGCAAGTTTGATGCACCAAATTTAATGAAGTTTAAAGTCAGCAATACATAATTATTAAAACTAAACGTTTATGAAATTTCTTTTAGTAAACAACAGATGTACCGTTATTAGAGATAGCGTTGCAAGATATTGATGTAAATTCTCTCTGAGGCTCTGAATTTGGCACTTTGTTGATTATTCTCGAATGACACTCCAGTAGCTTGAAGATTGGGTTTGACGTATGGTTTCAGCACCTCTATTTGTGACGTCGTCTTCTGTGGTCTAAGGGTAATATGATAACCTCTAGTTAACGAGGTCGCGGGTTCGAACCCAGTGGAGGGAGGTTTATTTTCTTGAGCGAAAAAATCGTTAACATGAATTGCTTCAGAAGCGAAGTAAAACCACTTGTACCAGGTCATAGATTTAAAGCACCTCTGAAGAGACATTTGAGACAAATGAAGTGGTGTTTCACCCCCAATATAGGATGGGAACCACAGCAGTTAAAGGGAACCGGTAGTCTGGTGTAGAAATCAAGTGCAGAGGTGTGTTTCATTGCTAATTTTAACACCGACACCGGTAAATGAATTTGTGTTGACAACAATGGCAGTCTTAGATTATAGCAATAATTCATTAATTATCCAAACCATGAGCTAAACAACCAAAATAATCTGTTCAAACGTAGGCAAACTCTGTTTTACATTTCTCCGCTGTGAAGTAACCCGCCTCGTGGGTGCCAACGATTTTAAGAGGCGCTTAGAAATATTTTTGCTTTATTACCTTCTTTCTAATTTATCTGTGGTAAATTAGGAACTACTTATTCTCGATTCAGTATTGAAGTTTCACGTTTTGAGATCTCCAAAACACGAAATGGATCGTTAGAGAAAAATCTACGCTAGCAGAAAACAATTGACAGTTCATAGTTCCTTCAACAATGGCGCCACAAGGGAACACGCTTCGAAGTTTTGGTGAGATTGCCATAGTTATTCTTACTCCACAGAAAATAAAGTAAAAGCTCGAATGTGTTGCATTCAAAACGCTTTCCTGCTCTCTCTTCTACAAACTATTAATTTTCTATCTTCTTCATTTTAATCATCATAAACATTTGCAAAAAGATATTTCAAATGCGAGATAGTGGTTTCGATATTTCATACTATTTGCACATAACGATAAATAAGTGAACAGGCAGTTCTCAGAAATGGTTACTGCTAAAAATAATATTTGGTATTAATTGCGTGTTTTGATAAATATCCATTTTGGGCAGTTTTGTTTATTCCTTAGAATACAAAAGTTATGCAAAATTATACCAAATTATTGAACATATAAATGAAGATGACTTTACTGGCTATTGTAGAAAACACAAGATACTATACAATCTATTAGTCTTAGAAATATTGCAATAAATGCAATGTTAGCTAAAATAATTCTTAAAGCCATTTTTGAAAAGAAGAAAACAACTGAAATATATATTAACAGAGCATGTGACAAAGATTTCTAAGAAAATCCCCCATCTTTACAACATTTTTTGAAAATTGTTATTTTATTAAAAACGACTCTAACGATTTTGATTAAAATATCCTATGTTTAAGATATTTCTATTGCAAATAAAGTATACATATTAAAAGTTCTTGGAATAGCCTTAGAAAACCTACTGCTTCTGCATTGCTTTTGCGTAAGCGCTAAACTGTAAGGAATAGACAATATCTTACTATACCAAAAATGTACATAGATCTTGTTAAAACACAGTTTATGTGAAATACACTTCTTTGTGAAATGAACCATTCCCGAGATATTTCTTATTATTGGTTTGAATTTTTCAAGAGTATGCTCTTGTCCAATAGCAATACGTTATTTCTGTTTTCATCCCTTGATCATATAAGAGAACAGAATTTCAAAGTCATCATATAGTAACCAAGTTATTCCCCTTGCACCATCTTCTTCGTGTTAGTTGAGATAAATATTTGTACAAATTATCTTATTGCTTATTTCCTTGTAGGTGCAAGGGGAATATTAGAATACAGTAGCCTTTGTCCGATAGTCAAATGTTTTAAAGCTTTGAGGTTCCGTTCTCTTTGCACGCTTAACATAACATTTAACAACGATGATCCATTTCACAAAAGCTTTTAAGCTTTTCAAAGCCGACACAAATAGCAAGGAATATTTCTTTCAATAAAGTAGTATGCGTTTTGTTTAAGGTACAAGACGGAAAGAGAAAAATGAATCGATAATGTAACGTTAAAAAACTATAATGCTATATGCTGGCCCAGAACTTCCACACTTTTCTTAACGTCGAGAGAAAGAATTAAATAGTCACAGACCTTTCAAAAGTGACAAAAGCAATGAAAAATTGATCCAATAGCAGCGTATGGTATCATGGAAGCAGGAAATGCCACAAAAACATTATTTTAAGTAAAGTATGTGCTGTGAACAAGTCTGCACATTTTCGCACATCTTCGTCTCTCCTTATGGTTTACCAGTTATACAAGGGATTTCACAGACTATTCGCAAAAAATTCAGATATGTAAATATTCTTTTATTGTTACAAAAACTAATATTTGCGTTTAAAACACCAGCTTCGAGGAATTATACGCAGAATTTAAAAGGTAAGCTCCCCAAAATTTAATCATATGGGACATTCCACATTTCATTTGTTCAAAATTATCTTTTTGAAAGGTCACCTACGTATTTTAGGACTGCCAACATAAACACATATCATGTTTATATGTTTGTCCTCGTTCCTAAACCGCTTGACCGATCACCGTGAAATTCGGCACATTTATGTATTTTTTCATGGAGAAAGTTTTCATGCTCAACATTTTAATATTCAACGAATTGCAGTCACATAGTTTTCTCTATCCATTTATCTTTTACATAACACATTCACATATCCTTCTCGACTTCCTCTTCCACAAACAATTCATGCAGTTTGCTGTACGTATGTTTGAAATAGAAATTGAACATATTTCACTCATCCTGTTTTCTCTACTCACTTTTTACTTTCTTTGCCGATAAGTAGAAGAAAGTATTGTATTCCACCCAAAAATTCGATGTCGAGATTTCACCGGAAATATATGTTTTGAGACCCCCTGAGTCCAAAAAAAGCATTTTTAGAAAAAGGTCCGTGTGTGTATGTGTCTGTGGTCAGCATAACTCAAAAACGAAAAATCGGTTAAAAACCAAAGTTGGTATTTAAGTTTAATGTCTTTCAAGGATTCGACAAGAAGATTTTGAATAAAATAGCCCCACCCTAAACTACCCTTTAGATGGAACATTTTTCGAAAATTTTAATTTTCTTGAAAATGGCTCTAACGATTTTGATTAAAATGTCATATGTTTGAGATATTTTTATGACAAATAAAATCTATATCTTGAATTTTCCGGTTATAGCCCCCGTAGTCGTATTTACTCTAGACGACTTTTGCATAACTGGTAAACCGTTAGAGATAGACCAAATCGTACTATAAAAAATATAGATCTTGCTAAAATACACAATTTAGGTGTGAAAAAATAGTTTTATATAGTGAACCATTTTGGAGATATTGCTTGTTGTGTGTCAGTTTCGGAAAACTTACAACTTTGGTGAAATGGAAATCGCTCATTTTTTTATGTTAAGCGTGCAAAGAGAACGGGATCTCAAAGCTTTAAAATATTTTACTATCGCACAAAGCCTACTGTATTCTAATATTCCCCTTGCACCTACAAGGAAATAAGGAATAAGATAATTTGTACAAATGTTTATCTCAACTAACTCGAAGATAGACGTATAAGAGTTTGTAAGAATGGTTAGCACAGGAGTAGAGAAAGTCATGTGAGTGCAACATATCAGATTTTTTTATGAAACACAATCACATTTCCTTTTCCACTCTCTGTTCTGCAAACAATTCATACAATTTTCTATATGATTGAAATAAAATGCAACATATTACACGGTTTTCTCTACTCGCTTTTCTTTCTGTAGTATTTGTGATTGTTTAACAGTGCGGTTGCATGGTGTGTTCCCTGTTATTTACTTTGTTTATTTTTTGTTTTTTATAGTATCCTAAGAGTTAACTGTTTAGGTGTAGGTATTAAGTAGTAATGTTTTTCAAATGTCTATAAAGAAACAAAAGGCTATTGGGCGAGCGCAACTTAAGTCTAAAAGTTGTAGGGATAAATCGTTAAAAGCACGGGCAGTGCCAGGTATTTTAGGTATTTTATACTTGTGTTCAGGAATTTGGTTGAACTTTGAGATATTTGCAATTTCAGTATCTAGTAGTGTTAAAAGATAAGTATTAAAACATTTGATCACAGTCACGACAGAAGTCGGTTTATAACATGATGCAGGTGGATTTTTTTGATATCCAACACCCCTGGATACTTCACGAAGGGAGCGGCACTCCTAAAGTGTATGTTACAAAAACCAAGTCTTTGTTAATTGGCTGACAGAGTAGGTATCCTGTCACTTCTCTGTACCACAATACCGTAAAGTGAACCAGAGTCACTGACCCTCTGTGTTGCAAATCCAGTTGAAGGTGATGAAAAAGTGGTAACAGTGTGGGTTGGCCCTCACATTCATCATCTTCATCTTCTTCTTCTTTTCTGGCATTCTTTTCTCATGTTCACTACTGGGCCGGAACATTTTTCCACTCACTTACCATGGAAATATTACCCGCTACTTCCTTCATTAAACAGCTAGTATAATTATCGTCTTTTCTTATGCAACTCTTATTTGACTCGGATTACTTCAAAGTTCAAAGATTTACTGCAGAAAAACTACGAGTTGCAACAGAAATCATTAATACGTAAGATGTAATTGAAGCTGTTTCAAACGAGTCAACACTTCATTACTTCGCTTTAAATGATCTAAAATGTGTTATAGAAAAATCGGATGTGTTGCACTCAAATGACTTTCTCTACTCTTGTACTATTATTCCTTTATCTACTCCATGTTAATTGAGATAAGCATTTACAGAAATTTCCAGTGGATACAAGACAAAGGGGCTCTAATGACCTAGCTGTCGACGGGCCCTTAAACCCTAATCACTCACTCACTCACTACAAGACAAATATAGTGGGCTTTAAGGGATAATCAAATGTTATGCAATGGCTTTGAAATTCCGATCTCTGTGCATGACCAAGAGATAAAAAGGTGAATAACGATCTTCTATTTGAGAAAAGTATCGCAAAACTCACACAAATAACAAGGAATATCTCCGAAATAGGTCACTTCACAAAAAAGTGCATTTGGACATAACTTTTGGATTTTAACGAGATCTACATTTTTGTTTAGTACGATTTTGTCTATCTCTTTCGCTTCACCATTTACGCAAGTTATCAAAAGTAAAGAGGACTACACAGCCTATAGCCAGAAAATTCAAAATATACATTTCATTATCCATAAACGTATCTTAAACGTATACGTATTACAACCATTTTTGAGAAAATCAAAATTTTAAAAAAATGTTCCATGTAAAGGATAGTTTAGACTGGAGGAATTTTCTTCAAATACTAAATTTATATACCAACTTTGATTTTTACTGACTTCTCGTTTTTGAGTTGTGGTCACAGACTCATACAGGCATACACAGATATTTTTCTAAAAGTGGTTTTTTGGATTCAGGGGGTCTCAAACCATATATATATATATATATATATATATATATATATATATATATATATTTCCGGTGAAATCTCGACATAGAATTTTTGGGTCGTATATAATATTTCCCCTGCTTACTATACGTTGTAGAGAAAGTAATAAACTTCTATAAGAATAGCTTGTAGATTAGCGAGTAGAGAAATTCATGTGAATGAGACACATTCTACAAACTATTGTTTCAAATTGTAATTCTTCATTTTAATTGAGATAGTTACTGTACTGTTTGTAAGAGTCCATGTCGTAGGTATCAAAACTAGAATAGTGTAAGTGCCAGTTGATATCTCCGTTAGTGAAACAACAGTTGACGTATATAAATAGGACATTGTTTCTCTTTAGGTAGACGAACACATAAATCTTCTTCAACAGCTCAACGTATTTACTCGAAATGAACGCAAAAAGCGCTTTGCGCAGTCTTTGAGGTGTCTCGCAGAATGCAAGACCGGTTTAGTTGTATTTTTATAAAATTGAAACGTGATGCAATGTCCAGTACGAGTTGATATTACACCGCAATGTCGAAGGGAGGGTTTTTTTCTGCGCCGCCAGTTGTCAGTAGCATCAATATATGGCCCAGCTGGTGGCACCGTGTTCCGGGGAACTAAGTATCAATAAAACGGAGTCATTTCCAGCCTTGGAAAGAGAGGCAGATACTTTTTAATGGCCCTGCAACTGGTCTTGGAGAGGGTATGGGTTCCGGTGCGGGAGATTTCAACGGGCGAAGAGAAAACGAGCCTACAATAGGAAGCTTATAACTTTACGGCATTCAGAACTGGAGATTTCAACGAGTGGGGAGAAAACGAGCTGAAAACTGGAAGTTTACGGCGTTCAGAACTGGAGATTTCAACGAGTGGGGAGAAAACGAGCTGAAAACTGGAAGTTTACGGCGTTCAGAACTGGAGATTTCAACGAGTGGAGAGAAAACGAGCTGAAAATGAGAAGTTTACGGCGTTCAGAACTGGAGATTTGAACGAGTGGACAGAAAACAAGTTGAAAATTGTAAGTTTACGGCCTTCAGAACTGGAGATTTCAACGAGTGGACAGAAAACAAGTTGAAAATTGTAAGTTTACGGCCTTCAGAACTGGAGATTTCAACGAGTGGACAGAAAACAAGCTGAAAATTGTAAGTTTACGGCGTTCAGAACTGGAGATTTCAACGAGTGGACAGAAAACAAGCTGAAAATTGTAAGTTTACGGCGTTCAGAACTGGAGATTTCAACGAGTGGGGAGAAAACAAGCTGAAAATTGTAAGTTTACGGCGTTCAGAACTGGAGATTTCAACGAGTGGGGAGAAAACAAGCTGAAAATTGTAAGTTTACGGCGTTCAGAACTGGAAATTTCAACGAGTGGAGAGAAAACGAGCTGAAAATGGGAAGTTTACGGCGTTCAGAGCTGGAGATTTCAACGAGTGGGGAGAAAACAAGCTGAAAATTGTAAGTTTACGGCGTTCAGAACTGGAGATTTCAACGAGTGGGGAGAAAACAAGCTGAAAATTGTAAGTTTACGGCGTTCAGAACTGGAGATTTCAACGAGTGGACAGAAAACAAGCTAAAAATGAGAAGTTTACGGCGTTCAGAGCTGGAGATTTCAACGAGTGGGGAGAAAACAAGCTGAAAATTGTAAGTTTACGGCGTTCAGAACTGGAGATTTCAACGAGTGGGGAGAAAACAAGCTGAAAATTGTAAGTTTACGGCGTTCAGAACTGGAGATTTCAACGAGTGGAGAGAAAACGAGCTGAAAATGGGAAGTTTACGGCGTTCAGAGCTGGAGATTTCAACGAGTGGACAGAAAACAAGGTGAAAATTGTAAGTTTACGGCCTTCAGAACTGGAGATTTCAACGAGTGGACAGAAAACGAGCTGAAAATTGGAAGTTTACGGCGTTCAGAGCTGGAGATTTCAACGAGTGGACAGAAAACAAGGTGAAAATTGTAAGTTTACGGCGTTCAGAACTGGAGATTTCAACGAGTGGAGAGAAAACGAGCTGAAAATGGGAAGTTTACGGCGTTCAGAACTGGAAATTTCAACGAGTGGACAGAAAACAAGCTGAAAATTGTAAGTTTACGGCGTTCAGAACTGGAGATTTCAACGAGTGGAGAGAAAACAAGTTGAAAATTGTAAGTTTACGGCCTTCAGAACTGGAGATTTCAACGAGTGGACAGAAAACGAGCTGAAAATTGGAAGTTTACGGCGTTCAGAACTGGAGATTTCAACGAGTGGAGAGAAAACGAGCTGAAAATGGGAAGTTTACGGCGTTCAGAACTGGAAATTTCAACGAGTGGAGAGAAAACGAGCTAAAAATGAGAAGTTTACGGCGTTCAGAACTGGAAATTTGAACGAGTGGACAGAAAACAAGTTGAAAATTGTAAGTTTACGGCCTTCAGAACTGGAAATTTCAACGAGTGGACAGAAAACAAGCTGAAAATTGTAAGTTTACGGCGTTCAGAACTGGAGATTTCAACGAGTGGAGAGAAAACGAGCTGAAAATGGGAAGTTTACGGCGTTCAGAACTGGAAATTTCAACGAGTGGAGAGAAAACGAGCTAAAAATGAGAAGTTTACGGCGTTCAGAACTGGAGATTTGAACGAGTGGACAGAAAACAAGTTGAAAATTGTAAGTTTACGGCCTTCAGAACTGGAGATTTCAACGAGTGGACAGAAAACGAGCTGAAAATTGGAAGTTTACGGCGTTCAGAGCTGGAGATTTCAACGAGTGGACAGAAAACAAGGTGAAAATTGTAAGTTTACGGCGTTCAGAACTGGAGATTTCAACGAGTGGGGAGAAAACGAGCTGAAAATGGGAAGTTTACGGCGTTCAGAAATGGAGATTTCAAAGACTGGAGAGAAAACTAGGTAAAATTAGTAAGTTTACGGAATTCACTACTAGAGATTTTAACTGGTAGAGAAAAAAACTAATCGAAAACGGGACATTTGCGCAATTCACTGTTGGAGATTTTAACGAGCGGAGAGAAAGCTAGCCAAAAATCGGAAGTTTAAGGAAATCACTACTACAGATTTTAATGAGAGACAAATAGACGAAATTGGGAAGTGTGTAGAATTGCTGGAGATTTCAACGTGCTTAGATAAATAAACCAAAATTATAAAGAAAGTATCAGCTGATAGTGGAAATTTTAATGACAGGCAAGAAAATAAACCTCCTTCATCAATGTCTGATGAAGGAGGGACTAAACGAGCTCCAAAATGGAAATGTTTATGTTATCATGGTGGAAATTGCAAGGAGTGTCCAGAAAACTATCTCAGAAAGGTAAGTCTTATAACCTATAATGTCTGGACTTAAAGCAAATCAGGGTGAAGAAAGCTATTTTAAGAGGAGTAAGACAATGAACCCATAACGGGAAGTTGCTATCCGTTTACTAGTAACATACACATGTTTACCTTTATCCTGTGAATGTGGAATCAGCTTTGTGGATTTGAGCAAGCAGTACTGAGAAAATAATCTCAAAATGGAAACCTTAACGGACAGATGGTCTGATAGGAGTTGAATAATTTCTGTAAAGCGCAATCAAGAAAATGTTAGTGATGACGTATTTGTATAGAAATTAATGTAAAGAGCATTAAAAACTTACAGGACAGCGTCGTTAAACAACATAATTATTTTTTCTACCTCCTTTACATTTCCGGTGTTCTCTCGTTTCGTTGATCGGCTCCAACTTTCGGTTCATTTTCTCTCCAAACATTGAAATCTTTAGTAATGAATTCCACCATCTTCCCATTTTGGTTCGTTTTCTTTCCGGTTGAAATCTCCAAGGTCGGTACTCTTTTGTGGTACGTTTTCTTTTCACTTATTGAAATATTCAGCACCAAATTCCATAGACTTTCTATTTTCGGCTCGTTTTCTCTCCACTCGTTCAAATCTCCAATTTTGGTTCGTTATTTCCCTCGTTGAAATCTCCCTATACAAATAATGTATTTCTACTCCAGAAATATTGACATTTCCAACATAACCATGACTTTTGTCATTCGTCCCGAGGGATCTCGCATGGCTGAGTGTGCATCGTTTCAGTCAGACTTTTCTCAACATAAGACTAAGTCAAACCAATACGATAGCAACGCTCCCACAATTCACGCAGGGATTACAAAATTAGTAGCTCTTATAAATTTAAAATTATATATGTACAGGATCTTTCAAAAGTAAGTTCAAATATTGAACTACTGTAAATATAATAATATTTGAGGTTAGGGAAAAACAATAACATCATAGTGTTGTGCAAACAATGGTGTTTAATTTTCACATGTCTTTTTGCATTTCATGGTTACTATTGTTGATTTGATCATTTTGCATATTGCAACAGGAATTTGTGCGTTACAAACGTGCGTGCAGTTAACACGCGTAATTGCAGACTTTATTCAGAAAATGACCCTCAGACTTTAAATCAACAAGATATTCATGATTTAAAAGTTACCGTGTGGTATGGCTTCACTTCACAATTTATCATTGGCCCATATTTGTTCGAAGAAGACATAAATGGAATAAGTAGACTTACAGTAAACTGGGAGCGTTACTGCAGCATGTTACAGAACGGTATCATCCCTAGACTGAGGAATCACGATATGGAAAACATAATCTTCATACAAGATGGCGCTCCATCCCAGGTCTGCATCCTTACAAAACAATTGATTATGCTAATGTTTGTTGGTGATCGTGTCATAAGAAGACAGTTCTCAGCAATGTGGCCTCCACGATCTCCAGATCTCAATCCAACCGACCTTTTGGTTATGGGGTTACCTTAAAGAATGAGTTTTCCTGACATATCCAACAACCCAAAGATGCCATCGCACAAGAGTTTGCCAATATTGTAAGACATCTGAAAAATGCTGTGCCTAATGTCGCAAACAAAATGATATATGTTGAACAGAGTATAGCAGACATCTCAATGATTTGTAAGCCTAATTTTCTGCTCATAAGTGTGACATTTTTGCTCTTTTTTCCCCTATCTTAAATATTATAGTATTTATAACCGTTCAATGCTTGAACTGACTTTTGAAAGATGCTATACTCATTTACACTAGCATACATAAGCACCGCAGTATTTTTGCGTCTTATCTACATAGGGGACCTGAATTCGAATCTTGATTGCGTTATGCTAACTGAATTTTCTACATGATAATTTTCCGATAAACCAGGCACTAGCTGCTAAATATTTGCATACTTAGGCATTCCATTAAAATGGAATTGTCAAACCATAGAAAAATAATAAAGGAATGTGTTGGTGATTAATACTTTAGTAGGAAATTAAAAGTTTTCAGATAGAAATGCAAGATAAGATAAAGCAACTTCTTGTGTGTTTGCATTTACCAACAAGCTTAAATTTAACTTATTTTTTCTAAGCAACTATTAAACTTTATGAATTAGAAAGTGTTATATTAAAACGCCCTGAATTATTTCAATTTTCAGTGTTAAGGGATTCTCGTAAAAAATAGAGTTAATAAAATAATGATACATTTTCTTGACATATGCAACATTTTATATGTCCACATAAAAGATAATGCAAGTTTAAGCTATAAAACACCAAAATTGAATGGTTGTAATGTTATAGATACCTTATAAGCAATAATCTACTGTTATACCGTTTGCAATTATTAAACGCAACTTAAACAGGCATTCAACCACAACTTCAGACTGCCCCTGCAGCCCAGTTGTGGGATTCTCAACCCAAGGCTCCCGGGTTCGATTTCCGATTGAGTTTGGGAATTTTTCTTTAACTAGAATAATTCCCTAGTCCCACAGTCTGGAAGTATAAATGTGGGAACAAATATGAGTGTGATTATTGCTAAAATGATAAAAATGAACATTAACGAACCCCACAGTTCAGTAACAACACCATTAGTTTTTCTCAGGGCCCTCTATATGACCATATAGAGCTATAGAAATGAAACAGTTAAAAATCCTCAACATATCAGAACAAGTATACTACAGTGAGCCAATTTTTGTATAAACAACACGAGTTAGTTTACAAAGATGATTAGCACAATATATAACATTATATATATTACATTATATATTCCACTGAAAGCGTGTTTTGTAAAGATTATTACTGACATAAGCTTTAGTAATATAAAACAGCAATGCAAATATGTTAGGATGATATAAGTAAGCACGTTACTGGGACTGCTACCCTATGCATAAGTAAGTAAGACCAGAGAGTATAACATAGAGAATGAAATGTTCCCATAGCAACTGGTTTTCTTCCAGACTCTAAATCATTGGGGGCCGTGTTCTTAAGAGCAGAATTGCATCTGTCATAAATTAGAGCAGGTGAGTGTCGGATAGGTACTAATTGTATCAGCCACCCTTAACACTGTAATGAAGGAAGAAGATGCTTAAAACAATATCCTCGACATTTCATTAATATGTTCGCTAAAAGGTCAAGTAGGTATTGGCGGTGTAAACCTCAGGAAGGATGTCTAGGACTTTCAGTTAATATTGTCCATCTGACACAAGCATATACACTTAAACTTCATGTTTAGTGGGAGCCTTAAGTCTTATTACTGCAAGTGTTTCATTCCACCAAAAAATTTGATACCAAGATTTCACTTGAAGCACACGGTTTGAAGTTCCTGAATAAAACAGTTATTTTTGAAGAGCATATGTGTGTGAAAAGCATAACTTGAAAACCAAAAATTCTTAAATACCAAACTTTGTATTTAAGATCAGGGTATTCCAATGATGCAACTCAAAAATTCTTAGGAAAATCCCCCACCCAAAACTAACCGTTGCGTAATTCGTTTTTCGGTTACTTTTATGCTCCTAAAAGTGACTAATGAATTTTGGTTAAAATACAATACATATATCTTGAATGTTTGACAATGACATATGAAGCTTTCTTTATTCTCTATCACTTTTGAATAATTGTGAGACCACAAGAGATAGAGAAAATCATATTACACAAAGATGTAGATTTCGTTAAAACACAATTTATATGAACTATAGTTTCTTGTGGCTTTAACTATTTTCAAGATATTGTTTGCTTTTAGTTTGAATTTTTAAGTAGATAACATTAATAATAATTAATAATACATTATTATTATTATTATTATTATTATTATTATTATTATTATTATTATTATTATTATTATTATTATTATTATTATTGTTGTTGTTGTTGTTGTTGTTGTTGTTGTTAAATACACCGATGTATACTTATTTCAAAATGGATATATTTTACTTTCTTATTCTAAATTCTTAATCTCTATTCATTTTCGCGGGTTCATATCCGGTGGACGGCAATGGTATGTTTTTTCTGCCTTGAAAACTTAGTGTGGCTTCTTTGGGAAGGGAAGTTGGTCCCCTGTCATAGCTTACGGTAGGTAAAGGATCCTCAAGTGTGATAAAGAGGCCTCTGGGCAAAATTACGTGTTCTTTCACAACCAATATAGAATGGGGACGCTGAAAACTTCTGAAATTATACAGCATCCTAAATAGAAGCTAAATTTAGTGCAATTTGTTTTTATTGTTTTTATTTTCAGGTTAGATTGACTGGATTTTAATAAACCAGGATTCAAAAATGAAAAATCAAATAGTTGGTTAAGAAGGCTATCAATTACCTTACCTTTAGGATGATAACAACGTCATGACGTGCCGGAATTTGTTTCGCAGCTATTTCACCAACTGACATGGGGCTGTCAAATTTAACCTCACTTAACGACCATCGATGTTGACCGGATTGAACCCGCGACCTATTTAGTTTTAAACAACCAAGCTTTAATGGGAAATATGCAGAAATATTTTATTACTCCTTTCACAGTTCAAGTAAGTAACGTAAATTTTCATCTATAATACATTTTCTAACGTGAAATTATTCGTGTCATATTGAAGGCATTTGTAGTACACGAAATGGACGTTAGGGCGAGCAAGAAGGCATATACGTATCCATAGCAAATACATAATGGCCTGTATCGGAGCGCAACGAATTTCACTGACCGATTCGGGCAAGGTGGGCCCACGATACGCTAATATTGCACGCACGATGTGCGCCACGGAGCATAAAAAGAGGGGAATTAAAGTAGGAGGACGGAGAATTTAGTGCAGACCTTCTCAATCACTACACTCGACTTCATCTTCATCTTCGTAGTACACCAGGTTTGTCACTTTCTGCTCCATCTTCACACATTTCCTTATTTTAAGGAATATCACCACCGTCAAGAGCATAACAACTGTGTTTAAATACGTTATTACTGTTAAATACACTTTCAAGCTAAGAATGTATTCATTTAACTCGATTGCATCTCGTATCAACATCTTGCACGGTCCCCTGAGTACTGGCGTTACACCTCTAATTATACAATGCTTATAGCTGAAAGCTCTTAGCTCACGTTGTTTTCATAATGCATTACAGAGGGCCGTGAAATAAAACACTTTCAGTTCCTCTAAAGTGAGCCAACGTTGAAATTGCAGATTGTGTAATCATAATCTGCATATTATACTTCTCCACTGCCCTGGATCTTACCCTACGAATGACTGGTAACATTTTTAGGGAAAGTTCCTCTATTCTAGCTTCCTAAACACGAATATCCTGGACTGATTGATGACAATTCGTGCACAGAAAACCCGGACTAGGGAACCTGGAACTATGAACTGTTTTAAAATTGTGTATTTTTTGAAGAAGGGTCATTGCTGGAGCCCCCTTTAGGTATACTTTGAATTTTCTAGCTATAGCCTATGTAATCCTGTTTTGCATAATTGGTAAACCGTTAGAGATAGACCAAATCTTACTATAAAAGTGTAGATCTCGTTAAAACACAAAATGTATGTCCAAATGCGTTGTTCCATGGTGTCAACCATTTCGGAGATATTCCTGGTTACTTGTGTGAGTTTTTCAATACATATAATTTTGTCAAATGGATGGTCGTTATTCACTTTTTTATATCTTAGTCGTGCAAAGAGAACGGAATTTCAAAAACTTCATACATCGACCAGCTTTAAGCGATTTGACTATCGCTAAAAGTCTGCTGTATTCCTCTTGCACCTATAAGAAAATATGCTGTTAGATAATTTGTACAAATGGTTATCTCAATTAACATGAAGTAGATATAGGAATAAGAGTTTCTAAGAATATTTAGTTCAAGTTGTGTGGGTGCAACACATCAGATTCTTACATGCACGTTCATTCTTATATTCCCTTCCAGGCTCTAGGGTAGGGAAAATTTCTAATTACAGAAAAATCACCACCCCAGTCAGAAATCGAACCCGGAATTGAGAAGATTGAGAAGATAGAACATAGACCATTTGCGCATAGAAGCAGTCTACAGGGGTATTAACCGTGCGATTTAAAGTAACCATTCCTATTAGATTTATAGTATTCGTACGTTTAACAAAGTCGTATTAATTGTTGGCAGACAGTCGTAGTGTGTCTAGTTCCATTGTTGACTCAAATCCAGACGGTAGTCTCTGCCCTCATAACCTTTCTGTGAGTGATGCACATTTAAAATGTACCTAAATAACTTTTAAAAGTATTTCTGTCAAGAGTTCTAGACAAGAAAATACGGGGCCGGAGTTAGAAGGGGTGAACCATTTTATTTTTCATGTTCCGTAAACATTTGCTTACTACATTTAACCTAGGAACTACATACAATATCATTTTAGGTTTCGCTTTCCTCATTCCATGGCCTTCTGCTATTCTTTACCAACTTGGTTAGGACTTTTTCCTCGCTTGTGATTTATAATGTTAAAAACATTCAGAGGCCGTTGCACTGATATTAGAACGTAGTTATTTGTTTCACCACGAAAACCAACAGCAAAACCATCTGGTTTGGAATTACAGTTGAAGACCTGTCTATTTCAATAAAAACTATGACATTGATGGAGATGCTGTTGTATTTTCTTATTGGCATGACAAGATGATGTATAAAATACGTTTTAGAAACAACTTAAGTTGGTATACAGATAGGTTCCTTTTTGTGGTTAGGAAACTCAGTTAATATTTTCTTATTGTTCGGGAAATAATTGTGTAATATTGTGGTATAAGTAGAGACCGATCTTCTAATTGCACCCTTTTCAGGAATATTTACCAATAAATTACAGGTGGGTACTTTTAAAAACTGGTCGTCTCTTTAGTGGTGGCGCGCGGCTTACTAAGTGGGGGACCCAGGTTCGATCACTGGTACTGACGAAGGGATTTTTCTCCTGCTAGGAGACCAAAACTGTTGTACTGCCTCTCAAAAGTAGATCAAAGAAAGCTGCTACAATTCTTTTTAAAATAATGTTCCAGTTTTGAGAAATGCATTAATAGCGTTTGAAAAACCAATACCTTTGGCGAATTAAACAAGTAATATTTTTCTACAATAATTATGGATTAAACATGATGGATGTTTCTTTAAAACGGTATTGTGTTTAATATATGTTACAAATTTCAACAACATATCTTACATAATGTAGATATTCCAAATTTTAAGATGTGCATTTTCTTATGAATATCTATGACTGAAAATTTCGACTCCACCTTTTCTAAATTTATACCACAATGTAATGTAGACATATTACAAACTAAACTTCCTCCATTTGTCCCAATAGTTTAGAAATTATGATCAAGTTTGTCTACTTTTAGTTGCGCTACTAGAAAAATTCCTCGCAACAAAATATTTTAAATTTTACTTCTACTACTGTAACCTTAGGTTCAAAATATATCTACTTTTTAAAGTTGTTTTTCTCAGTTTAGGGCCCAAAAAGTTTGTTTTTCATCTAAAAATTTTAATTTTTGTGTTTGAAAATTAAAAATATATACTTAGATACATCTAACAGTAAAATGTTCTTTTATTTGTTATGCCTCTGTGGATATGTCTAACAAATTCGTTTAGTATAATACAAAAAGTGTTCCAGAAGGAACAAAAACGAAGAGTCGGTTAAAAACCAAGGTTGATATTTAAGTTTAATGTTTTTCAAGGATGCGACAGGAAGATTTTGAAGAAAAAAGCCCCACCCTAAACTAGCCTTTACATGGAAAAGTTTTCAAAAATTTTCATTTTCTTGAAAATGGCTCTAAGAATTTTGATTAAAATGTCCTATGCTTGAGATCTTTTTATGAAAAATGAAATGTATATCTTGAATTTTCTGGCTATAGCCCCTGTAGTCGTATTTACTCTGGACGACTTTTGCATAACTAGTAAACCGTTAGAGATAGACCAAATCATACTATACAAACAATGTAGATCTTGCTAAAATACACACTTTATGTCTGAATACATTTTCTTGTAGGGTGAACCATTTCGGAGATATTCCTTGTTATGTGTGTGAGTTTCGGAAAACTTAAAAAACTTTCGTGAAATGGAATATCGTTGTTCATTTTTTTATATGTTAAACGTGCAAGGAGAACGGAATCTCAAAGCTTTAAAACATTTGACTATCACACAAAGCCTACTGTATTCTAATATTCCCCTTGTACCTACAAGGAAATAAGCAATAAGATAATTTGTACAAATGTTTATCTCAACTAACACAAAGAAGATATAGGAATAAGAGTTTGTAAGAATGGTTAGTAAAAGAGTAGAGAAAGTCATGTGAGTGCAACACATCAGATTTTTTTATTTTCATGAAATTTCGTATATCGTTGAGATGAAGTAGGGTAGGAGATGCCCAAGTTCAATAGGTAAGCAGCACTTAGGCAACCAATCAGAGGACCATTTTTGGGTGCACCCGAGCGTTACAGCCCGACACAAGCTTGTGGTTACTGTCAGCACGTCAACCTGGCTGGGTTCGATGCCAGTTGCATAACGCGCACCATCGTGTTGTGGTGAGGCTGCCACGAGAAAACCACGAGTCTCTTCCCAGAGGAATCCATTTCTGATTGCGGTTCCAAAACCACCAGGATAAACATGGCGTCCCTTGAAAGTAATAGTTGTGTTAGAAAAAAATCATCTTCTCTCTCTCTCTCCACCGAAATTAGATCCTGTTTCATTAGCCGTGGTTTATATCAGCAAAATGTTTACTACACATAAGAGGTACGGACGAACGGTAGAGGCCCCAGAGCACCTCAAGTAGGCCACAGTGGCTCTTTTTGTTTCTGCTGTGACCTGTGGGGGAGACCTGACAGGCAGGTCACTAACATTTCAACTTAAGGAAACCTGCGACAGAACTTTGAATTTTCTACATTTTCATAGATAGATATTCAATCTATACTTTGCAGGTTGCATTTAAGGGTGTTTATGTTATAAACTACTACACAAAGTTGCAGAAGAAAGTTTTGAGGGAATTATTCAATTTATTCACAATGATAAAATACCTTAATATTCAAAATATCACTAAAACATTTTTTGTTAAATTAAAATGCCTAATTGCCCAACAAACACCATTAATCTCTAGCAGGAAGAAAAAATAATTACTCTTAAGATAATTTCTTTGCTTTGATGGACATAGAAATTTTTTGAAACTTTTTGGGGTATTTAGTATTTTTAAAGTTGAAAATTTTCGGATTTTAAAACCAGATACTGAACTTGAAGTCATAAAATCTGATGTATTGCACTCACATGACTTTCTCTACTCTTGTACTAACCATTCTTACAAACTCTTTTTCCTATATCTTCTTCGTGTTAGTTGAAATAAACATTTACAGAAATTATCTTATTGCTTATTTCCTTGTAGGTACAAGGGGAATATTAGAATACAGTAGGCTTTGTGCGATAGTCAACTCTTTTAAATCTTTGGGATTCAGTTCTCTTAGCACACTTAACATATAAAAGAATGAACAACGATGTTCCATTTCACGAAAGTTTTAAGTTTTCCGAAACTCACACAAATAACAGGGAATATCTCTGAAATTCTTCACCCTACAAGAAAATGTATTCATATATAAATTTTGTATTTTAGCAAGATGTGCACTTTTTGTATAGTATGATTTGGTCTCTCTCTAACGGTTTACAGTTATACAAAATTCGTCCAGTATAAATACGACTACAGGGGCTATAGTCAGAAAATTCAAGATATACATTTCATTTTTCATAAAAATATCTCAAGCATATGACATTTTAATCAAAATCGTTAGAGCCATTTTCAAGAAAATATAAATTTTCCATGTTAAGGGTAGTTTAGGGTGCGGCTATTTTCTTCAAAATCTTCGTGTAGCATCCTTGAAAGACATTAAACTTAAATACCAACTTTAGTTTTTTAACCTACTTTTTGCTTTTGAGTTATGCTGTCCACAGACTGATAGATCCGCACATACATACACACACATACACACACGGACCTTTCTCTAATTTTTTTTTTTTTTTTTAATTCAGGTGGTGTCAAAACATATATTTCCGTTGAAATCTAGACATCGAATTTTTGGGTGGAATACAATACTTCCCCTACTTACCAGTAGAGAAAGTAATAAATGTAGCACATACTGGAAAAATTTCTAGGAGCGACTGAACCATTTCAGAGATATTCTTTGTTATTTGTTTGAATTTGCCAATACTTATACTTTTTTCAAATAGGAATATGTTATTCGTTTTTTTTATCTCTTGGCCTTGCAAAGAGAACGGAATTTCAAAGGCATCGCATAGCAACTAGCTCTTAAAGCACTTGACTTAAAGCTTATTCTATTCCCATATTGCCCTTGTACCTACAAGAAAATTATTGGACAAGTGCAACCTAAATGTAAAAGTTGTAGCGATAAATAGTTAAACCACAGACAACGACGTGTGTTTCAATTACTCTTATATATGTATTTCTGACTTCATCTTGGTTTTGAACCCAGGCACATTCGCTGATTGAGTTTACAATAAAACGAAGAGAAGTGCAGTGAAATAAGTGAAAATTTGGGAGACCTTGACCATCTAGAAGAAAATTCCCTGATGCTGAAGTGGCAGGAGAATGTCTCACGACCTTGGAGGGGGGAGAATGGAGAGGGAGTACCGGAAGAAAACATCGCACACAACACTTTCTCTTCTCAAGAAGCAACCACAATACCTAACTCCATTCATGTGATCTCTCAAGGTTACAACTTGTGAACAATGTCAACTCATGTCAGTAGGTCAGCAGAAGATGCTGGAGAAACTGTTATTTTTCGCCTGGCACCATAAATTTGATACTCGGACAGATTTGGGACAATGTTTTGTCATCTCGCTTCTATCTACAGAATCTTGTGTTTCTTACATCTTTTGTGAGCAGCCTGTCGGGGTGTGGGGTTTCCTACCCTGTTGAACAATCCAGCGAACACAAGAATAGAACTGGTCAAGTGTTTAAAAAGCACGAAGCTGTGTAGGTAATGGTTTTGTAATGCCATACTCCCTCTATGACATCTCAAGAAGCACTGAATACCAATAGCACTTCAAAACACTGTAAAGTATGTGTTTTTGCAAGATTTACATTTATATTTTGTCTACTTCTAATCTATATATTGTATCCGAAAAATTCTATGCCAAACCTTTACCGGAAAGACAACTTTGAGGGTGTCTGCATCGGAGGACCCCGACTGCGCGCAAGACAAATTTTATGATAGGTCAACTGCGCGCGGCGGTCATTCCTGTATTTTCCTTCCCAATTTTTTATACACATAGGACTCTCTATGAACGCTAATCCTATTTCATAGGTATGGCTAAAATGTAGTTGTATAAATATGCCCGTATTAGAACAGGGTATTTGTCAACAAGTTAAAACATGGACTTAAATTATGTGCCGTTTTTGCAATGGCAACAAACACTTAAGGAAATGCAAGTGTGAGGTAAGTCGTTTTTATAATTGGGATATACCCGCTTGCGCGTTGTTAGCCTGTTTACCCTTGACAAGCTTGCGCGCAGTAGGCCTGTTTACAAATCGCGCGCAGTTATAAGTTATAGGAAAAACATGGCCCTTTCGCGCGCAGTCGGTACTATCCCTCTGAATCTAAACAATCTGAAGTTTGCACTCAGAAGTGCCGGGTTGGGTTCTACGTCGTTGACAAGGAATGTGTAATTAAGGACAACAAAAAAGTTACTGAAATTAGTTTCTCTTAAAGTCATTAGAGAGAATACTAAACGTATAACTACCAGTTTTTGTACAACTGACGAGAACTTTCATCAAATTTCACCGTTCATAAAGAATTCCAATTATATAGAGCGTTTAACAGGAAACATTACAGATCTTAAAGGCTTTAATAGATTTATTAAATGGACTTTCGAATCTCTTCTTTGTTTTTACTTAACTATATTAAAATATAGGACTACTACTGTCCTCAAAACATACAAAAGCAGAGACGGAGGATTTCTGAAAAATCACACGACTTTCTGTATTCATTCATCAACAAATTATTCTTGCAATGCCTTATTCCTATATCTACTTCATTTAATCGAAACAAACTTTTAAGGAAATTGTTCTATTTCATATTTCCATTTAGATACAATACGAATAGCAGAATACATAGGCTTAAGTAATAGTCAAATATATTAAGAGCTAGTCACTATACATCCCATTCCCTGTGTATGGCCAGGACATAAAAAACGGATAACTACCTACTTCCTTTTTGACAAAACGAGGTATTCGAAAATTCAAACCAAAGAGGAATATCTGGAAAATGGTTTTAAAATTAACGTGAACAGCATATTTTAAGGTGATCTACATTTACGTGTAGGTATTAAGATTTTGTGTTTATTTTATGATTTACCGTTATGCAAATATTATCTAGAATGAAGGAGACCTGACGACTTATTCCCAGAAATTTCAGGATATACATTTTGTCGCCGTGAAAGCATCTTAAACATATGGTATTTTAGTTAAAATCGTTAGTTACTGTTGAGAAAATTTAATTTTTTGAAAATTTTCCATGTAAAGGATAATCTTGGGATTTTCTTGAAGATCTTGGTGATATATCCTAGGAAGATGCTGAACTTCAAACCAAGTTTGGTATTTCACCCACTTTACGTTTTTGAGGTTTTGAGCCCAAGGGACGATGATCTTTCTTCAAAGGTTTATATAACGTCCAATTATTGAACATTTAGTTATTTAGAAAGTGAAATGAAAATTTGCTTTATAGAAGTTATAAGAAACAACTGGGCTTTTCAATGGAGAAAGAAGTGTTTAAATAGATTAATTGGTTGTTGAGATTACCCTTCATCTAAACACACACACACACACACACGCACGCACGCACGCGCACACACACACACACACACACACACACAGGCGGCGCCGTGGCCGAGCGGTTAGCGCTCTCGCCTACCACCTAGGCGACCCGGGTTCGATCCCAGGGACCCGCATGTGGTATTCGTGGTGGACGAAGCGGGCGGGTTTTCTCCGGGTGCTCCGTTTCCCCCACCATCTCATTCCACCGGTGCTCCATCTTCATGTATCATCAGTGTCACCGCCTGCGGTGCCGTAGTAGTAAAAGCGGGCGTTAAACACTACAACTACAACAACAACAACACACACACACACACTTTCACTCTTTATGATATTAATGTAAACTTATAACTTATGTAAAATGAAAGCAATAAGGATTAAAGGACAAGGTTTACGTTCAACATCTTGTGGATCATTTTACAATGTTTTTATGTAATATATTTGGGCATGTACTATTATTAGGTAACAGACTATAAACTGTTTAGTATTGCACTATAGAGCAACTCTAGAAATGTGGAGCCAATTAGTGACGACTCGGATGAGACATACATACATACCTACACGTGTATACGGCGCTACACAGTATGGAGACCGCGCCCAAACTTCTGTTGCACAACGATGTAGTTCATAACAACAACGTGATTAATAAGGAGTAGAGGATGAAGGTCGATCTCCACAGGTGCAAGTGTTTATGTAAACAGAAGGCGATCTCCACGCCCTTCAACCAACAGTCTTTAGTAATTATGGAAACATGGACGAGATTTCACTGAATGTGCTATTGTTCATAACACTATCAACGTTCAGTTTCGACGTCTTTTGGTAGAACACTGTGGTGGCTTTCCTGTGTTTTTAACTCAGAGTTTACCCGCAGCACCATTCTGACGTGGACTTTTTCATGGTTTTCCTAGATCGGATGGTTCCTCTTCTAGCACAATTTCCTTTCATCATTCCCTATCCCCTTCATTTTCTTTCATCATTTTCAGGATTCTATGAGCAAGCGACGGCGATTGGTGGAGGTTGCTACTTGTATATCTGTTATAGTAGTGATGCTTGTGTCCTACTGGCGACATAAATAAGTTTTACAGATTCATTTGCACGATTTTGTCATGTTTACTTGGAAACATCACCCCATCGTCTTTTGTTCCTTTTCCTTATCCTCTATGTTTGCACTACATATCCCCTAAATAACCATATTATTCCACTTAATTTACCATACACCATTATCAGCAGGTTATTCTTTTGTTTAGTCAATGTTGCCAACTGTATTGTTTATTTCGCTTTTAACAGTAATTGTGTTTCTAATACTTAATGTATTTATCCACAAGAAAGGTTATTTGTTAATGTTAAACATAAAGTAGGATTTGGCATTATAAACTGGTTTTCTGTAATAACAACAATAGCAAATCAAAATACACATAATTCCTGGATTTCGTTTTCCTCAGTTGGTAGTGCTGAGTTACTCGAACTATGCTAATCATAATGAATATATTTTAGGTTAGTTTTCTTATATAATTTAGCAGTTTCTGGTTATATATACTATTTAAATTGATTTTTCTGTCTTTCAATACCATCTGTTACATTGATATTATCACTGTAATTCTACTTTTGCAATTTGTGAAAGAGATGCAAATTGCTTAAGTTACAAGACTTCAAAATTAAAATATTGCCTAATGGACATTTATTGACAATATTCTGTTCTTAATTATGTGAATTAGGTAAATATATGAACGTTTCTCATACATGCATTTCTACTTTCAGGAAGTGTACTTGCATTAAGCTACTTTGTTATTTTATGGCATAATCTTAGTTCATTTATAAAACAAACAAATAAAAAAAATTAACGTATAAAAGTATAAGATGAGGTGGCCACAAGCAAAGGAAAGATCAGGAAAACCAAACTGAAAAGAAGTAAACTGATCCAAAAAATCAAAATCAAAACTGTATAACAAAAACACAATCTGGGAAAGGAGGTATACGAAGCGACAACCAGTCGTTTAAAAAGGGGTCCGTTTAAAATACCATACTCTTTTCAAGACATTGCGCGAAACAGCTTATTAACTAGGGCTCTTTCAAAATAATTTGAGGAACAAAAATAATTAGGGATGTCTCAGAAATGGTTAATGCCACGAAAAATTTACTAGTAATAAATTGTGTGTAGTAACTTATAATTTCCTACTTACACTTCATTGCTATTCGCGGAACATTTAAGATATGCATTTGATTTGTGATGTAAGCATCTTAAAATATATTGTAATGAAATGATTTTTTGAAAAAAAAATTACAAAAAACTTTTCATGTTAAGATAGTATGGGGTAGGGAGATTTCCTTGGAAATGTTAATGTGGGAGATGCTAAACTTAAATACCAATATGGGTGTTTGTCTGAGTTTTCGTTTTTGGGTAATACTGTTCACAGATACAGGGAGTCCCAATTCGATACATAATTTTGGCTGAAGTACGGTCCTTTCTCTGCCAACAGTAAGTAACGTAAGAGAAAAAGTGGATCAGCAAACAAGAAAATGAAAATTGGACATTGCGGGAAAGATGCAGAAAGCGACAAAAACAGAACATTTAAGAGGGAAAGTAGGTCCCCCTCCACAGTAAGTACTGGAGGACAAAGGGCATAACTCTTGCATGGTGAAAGTGTTATGTCACGTGCCAGCCAGTGGTGCGTAGCGAGCAGATCGTGACGTAAAGATGATGATGATCATCATTATCATGGTGACCTTGCCACAAGCGCCCTCTCGAGAGACACAGGACACAAAACGGTTTCTCTGCTACCTACTGAGAAAAACCACGCAAAGGGACTTTCCGAACAACCATCTTACACCAGGAAAATAACACGAACAAATTACCAACCTCTAAGAATAGAATTTGCTTCCGTCTTACAAGTAGTTTAACATCTTAGTTACATAGGTGAAGACACAAGTCTGATGTCAATCTCACATGACATTCTCTACCCACTCTTTCACAAAGTACTGTTTGCTTTCTCTACTATATACAATAAGTACAGGAGCTACAATTAATAAAGCTCAGTGTGTGGGTCTGTGAGCCTGTCTATGAACAGTATAACTCAAAAACAAAATATCGATTAGAAACCATACTTTCTGTATTTTAAGTTCTCCAACTCCCAAGGATACGTAAAGGAAAAAACTTTCAAATATTTATACTTTTCTCAAATGAAAAAAGTCGTTATTCGTTTTTCTCCCTCATGACCACGTGAAAAGAAGATAATTTCAAGGCTGTAACATAGCGAGCAGCCCTTAAAACATTTGAGTATTGCTTAAAGTCTACATTCCCAGATTCCCCTTGTACCTACAACAAATGCTTATCTCGATTAACATGAAGTAGATAAAGGAATAAGCTATAGTAAGCATAGTCTATACAAGACTGAGTAGAGAAAGTCATTGGAGTGCAACACTTTAGATTTTCTACGTTTTTGTGTTCCTCTTTCTCATTGCTTATCGGTTAGACAAAATTATAGAAAATAGATTTCAAATCTGGTTGATTTTACAGGCTATCGGCAAAAAATGTCATTTTGTAGAAAATTAAGAATTTCGAAAAATGTTCCACGCAAACTGAAGGTAGTTTAGAGTGAGGCATACAAGTTTTATGTTTTTCCAAATTTTCGTTTTTTTATTAGCTATAAGATTTTCCTAAAATGTGCCTTTTTAGACTTCGCGGTCCTCAAAACGTGTATTTCCAGTGAATTCTCGGTATCAGTTCTTTGGGTGGAATTTAATAGTAGAGACAGACGGTATACTATATAAAAATGAATGAAGGGGAAGTAATACGAATGTAAGATATAAGAAAAAGAAGAATGTCGTAACGCACTTTCCTTATTTTAAAGTTTAGCTTTCTGTTTACTTTCTTGATCACCTCTGGGAAGCACTGAGTGAGTTTCCTGATAGTTTTTTGTTGCTAATGACATCATGCGCAGTTGCGAAAGATATATTTCTACTGCGCATGCAGAAGAGATCCTGCCGCCGCCCAAGGGAACAAAACCAGATTAACAAACAAGGAAACAGGAATGTATGGGGGATATTTCGGACTTCTGTTACATGCCAGGTGCGAAATTCCTAAACCTGAACTGAAAGGAAAGAGATAGCAATGCAAATTTGCAAAATTAGTTTTAGTGACGCTTACGTGCATGGTCAAGTGGTGAGCAAGCTGAAGTTTGAGAGTTGAAACCTGGAGTTATGGGTGAAACCCTTTAAATATGATTACTTCTTGCCCTCCGTAGTCAGGAGGTGTCGATGACAGAGTTCGAAAATAAGTTGAAACTGACAAAACCATATAGTTACCTAACCTTAAAATTCAGAGTATAGCACTAGCGACTGTTTCGGTCGAAAATTTCCGATGTGGCGATAGCAATTAAAGGAGGCTACAGAAATGACCCAAACATTAAAATAAAAAATTAAAAAAAAAAAAAAAAATTAAAAAAAGAGCACATCTGGGCCTCTCTGGGACATTTTGCCATTTACTTATTAATTTCTCTACAACGTACGCATTAGGCAGGGAAGGTTTGCTCCGCCCAAAAATTCGATGTTGAGATTTAATTGTAAATATACCTTTGTATTTTAAACTAATTACAAAACATTGAACAATTCAAAATAGTAATAAGGGATATTTCGGAAACGGCTGAAATTGCAAAAAGGTTACTTGAAGTTTAAAGAGATCCACATTTCTACTTTCTCTACTGTGTATAGTAAGTAGAGGAAGTATTGTATTCGAACCAAAATTTTAGTGTCGAGATTTCACCGTAAATGTTTTGAGGTCCCCTGAATTAAAGAAAGCATTTTTAGAAAAACGTCCGAGGGCGCCTGTGTGTGTGTGTGTGTGGTGTGTGTGGTGTGTGTGGTGTGTGTGGTGTGTGTGGTGTGTGTGGTGTGTGTGGTGTGTGTGGTGTGTGTGTGTGTGTGTGTGCGCGTGCGTGCGTGCGTGCGTGCGTGCGTGCGTGCGTGTGTGTGTGTGTGTGTGTGTGTGTGTGTGGTGTGTGTGGTGTGTGTGGTGTGTGTGGTGTGTGTGTGTGTGTGTGTGCGTGCGTGCGTGCGTGCGTGCGTGCGTGTGTGTGTGCGTGCGTGTGTGTGTGTGTGTGTGTGTGGTGTGTGTGTGTGGTGTGTGTGGTGTGTGTGGTGTGTGTGGTGTGTGTGGTGTGTGTGGTGTGTGTGTGTGTGTGTGTGTGTGTGCGTGCGTGCGTGCGTGCGTGTGTGTGTGTGTGTGTGTGTGTGTGTGTGTGTTATCTGAAACTGAACTTGAATTAAGTTTGATGTTAAGAGTTTTGGCATTTAAGTTATACTACTCACACATGGAGCTTTTTCCAGTCCTTTTCAGTAGACTTTCAAACTTGCATTTCCGGTACAATATCCAAATAAAATTGTAAGTGAAAGACAATGAATGCTCTAGGTAAGTGGCAGGGAAAGTAAAAAACATATTTCTTTTCTGGTTCAGAATTCCTCAGAAGCTACATTTCCTGTGAGATACCAATGAAGAATGCCATGCTTCCTCTACCTACTCGGGTGTGGTAGGTAAGTCACGTGGCCAGAGGCAATTAAATAGTCACGTGTTATCTCCAGGAATATATTTTCTGACAGATTAAGTCAATAATTAGACTCACACTTGACATTCATAAGTAGGTATGCTTCATGACCTCGGATGTTGTTAATTCCGACAACTGTGACACCTTCAGATAGATGAATGAGATTATTGAGTAGCTTTCCCAAGGATGTCCTTCGCCAAGGACACGTGCTTGTTCTGCATTCCATTTTAATTTATATATCATCAGTGAAGAAGTTGCATATGACGCGAAGCTTTTCACTTGAACGATATATCTACGTCTCTTAGAATTTTTTAAAGGTCTGATGTGTTGCACTCACATTACTGCCTACTCTTGTACTAACCATTCTTACAAACTCTAATTCTTCTATCTTCTTCTTGTTAATAGAGATGAACTTCTTAATCAAAATATTTAGAGCCATTTTCAACAGGACAATTTCATGTGTAGTTTTAGCTTGCTAATTTAATTTATTGACCGCCTCCGTAGCGCAGTGGTACCGCGGCTTCCTTGGCACCAAGGACCCAAGTTCCATTCCCGGCACCGGCGTGGGGATTTCCCCCCCCCCCCCCCCACTGGGAGATCTGGCACGGGGTCCACTCAGTCTCGTTATGTCCCTGAAGTGCCAATTGAGGAACTACTTGATGAAGTAGGTACTCCAGGTCGTGAACACCGCAGGACCGGCTGGGAGAGCTCGGGGTGCAGACCACGTCCCACCCTCCAGTTCTATACCTCACTCATGACGTGTGTAGTGGGCAGAGGTGGTGGTAAACCTTGGCCCGCGAAAGTCTGTCGCGCTAGGGGGGTTAATTCAACTTATTAATTGTGCCCATAAACATTTCAGAAAAAGTATTTCTCTCGTAATCTGGTATAAGGTTTAAAGAGCTGCTAGTGGACACGCGCAGGGATATCTAAATGACATTTAATACTATGTTTATGGACCATTGAATGATAACAGATGCAGATTAAGGTTACTCGATAATTGCAGTCACTTCTTCATCTGATTACCCTCCCCATATGTAGGACTGACAAGCCAGTGCCTAGGGTCAGGCACGTCTCGAGAAGCAGACGAATCTATAGACAGGACAGAGTGAAGACCCGGAAGCAGGAAGTCAGCCAAGCACCAGGTATGAGAATGAGGAAGAGGGTGATATGAAATGCAGGCGAAATGGATTAATGGAAAGGTGATGACGGAGCAGTTGGAATGAGTGGCGGGGGAAACGAGAGCACCCGGAGAAAAGCCGTTTAAACGCCGTTTCGTCCACCACTAATAGCTATATTGATCTAAACGCTCGGCCAAGACACCACCGATTACAGCCACAAAATATACAAATCAATTTTTAATGAAATCTTCGTGTCTTGAAACTGGATGATACTAAGCTTGAATACTAAGTTGGTGCTTACTTGGCATTTAGTTTCAGTCACTCACACTTCTTTTCTAAACAGGTTTTTACTTAAGGGGTCACCAAAACGCATATTTCCGAACCAATCTCGATATCGTATTTTTTGTATGGCATACTCTAAGTGCAATAGGTAAACATTAAAAAGCAAAAAGTGATGTTTAGGAGAGTTTAAATACCGAAATGTGCAGGAATCCATGAACCTGCTTGCTCCAAAGGCCATGACCTTGAAGGTCACGTTACGCAATACGGACGGACGGACGTACCTATCCATCGCTGGCTTGACCGTGTTACTACCGGAAAGAACGCCCTGCACGCCCTTGTCAAGGTTCGAACACATGTACAAGGTCAGCCGATGACGTCGCAATCAGCGAGGTCCAGTTACAGGTTCAGGTATTTACCCTACTTCAGGTTCAAGTTGCTCTGGTTTCACCCGTCGCTGTATTTTTATACCTTTCCGTAATAATGGCCAGCTCCTCGACCTTTCTAAACTTTCATGTTGCCCTACATATGCTTCCTATGTTGGCAGCCCTGCACTGGTCATCGTGTCTGCTCGCTCCCAACTATCAGCTATTGCATTCCACCCAACACTTTTACACGTTTTCAATAAAAAGAATGAAATAGAAAGAAGGATAGAAAGAAAGAAAGCAAGAGAAAGAAAGAGAGAAAGAAAGAAAGAGAAAGAAAGAAAGAGAAAGAAAGAAAGAAAGAGAGAGAGAAAGAAAGAAAGAAAGAAAGAAACAAACAAACAAAGAGAGAAAGAAAGAAAGAGAAAGAAAGAAAGAAAGAGAGAGAGAAAGAAAGAAAGAAAGAAACAAACAAACAAACAAAGAGAGAAAGAAAGAGAGAAAGAAAGAAAGAAAGAAAGAAAGAAAGAAAGAAAGAAAGAGAGAGAAAGAGAAGAAGAAAGAAAGAAAGAAAGAAAGAGAGAAAGAGAGAAAGAGAGAAAGAAAGAAAGAAAGAAAGAAAGGAGAGAAAGAGAGAAAGAGGGAAAGAGAGAAAGAAAGAAATAAAGAAAGAAAGAGAGAAAGAGAGAAAGAAAGAAAGAAAAAGAAAGAAAGAAAGAAAGAAAGAAAGAAAGAAAGAAAGAAAGAAAGAAAGAAAGAAAGAAAGAAAGAAAGAAAGAAAGAAGTAAAGAAGTAAAGAAGTAAAGAAGTAAAGAAAGAAAGAAAGAAAGAAAGAAAGAAAGAAAGAAAGAAAGAAAGAAAGAAAGAAAGAAAGAAAGGAAGGGAGGAAGGAGAAAGAAAGGAAGAGAGAAAGAAAGAAAGAGAGAAAGAAAGAAAGAAAGAAAGAAAGAAAGAAAGAAAGAAAGAAAGAAAGAAAGAAAGAAAGAAAGAAAGAAAGAAAGAAAGAAAGAAAGAAAGAAAGAAAGAAAGAAAGAAAGAAAGAAAGAAAGAAAGAAAGAAAGAAAGAAAGAAAGAAAGAAAGAAAGAAAGAAAGAAAGAAAGAAAGAAAGAAAGCAAAGGGCTTTAGCATAAAATAAAAAAAAAATATGTTTCACTCATGAATTTCTCTACTGTGTCTGTGGACAGCACAACTAAAAAACGAAAAGTCGGTTAAAAACTAAAGTTGGCATTTAAGCTTAATGTCTTTCAAGGATGCGACACAAATATTTTGAAGAAAATAGCTCCACCCTAAAGTACCCTTTACATGGAAAAGTTTTGGAAAACTTTGATTTTTTAGAAAATGGCTCTCACGATTTTGATGAAAATGTCGTATATGCAAGATATTTGTATGGCAAATGAAATGTATATCTTGAATTTTCTGGCTATAGTCTATGTAGTCCTGTTTACTCTGGATGACTTTTGAATAACTCGCAAAGCGTAAGAGATAAGACAAAATCTTAGTTACAAAAATGTGCATCTCACTAAAACACACAATTTATGTCCAAATACATTTTCTTGTAGGTTGAAGCATTTCGGAGATATTCCTTGTCATGTGTGTCAGTTCCGGAAAACTTGAAACTTTCGTGAAATGGAACATTGTGGTTCATTTTTTTATATGTTAAGCGTGCAAAGAGAACGGGATCTCAAAGCTTTAAAACATTTGACTATCGCTCAAAGCCTACTGTATTTTAATATTCCTTTTGCACCTACAAGGAAATAAGTAATAAGATAATTTGTACAAATGTTTATCTCAACTAACACGAAGAAGATATAGGAATAAGAGTTTGTAAGAATGGTTAGTACAAGAGTAGAGAAAGTCATGTGAGTGCAACACATCAGATTTTTTGTAAAGATATCTTCAACATACAAAATTATAATAAACATCATTAGTCGTTTCAAACAAGTAGTGAGCCATGCAAAAATGGCAGACAACAGATTTGGCGAATATTCTAGTGAAGATATTCATATTTTAACTGAAGAGGCGAAGTCAAAATATAGACGGAAAGGAGCATGTATATAAAATCAGACCTATCTTTAATGAGTACTCTACTGATGTAATTCGTTCATTTATATTCATCATGCCTAATTACTCATTTCCCTGGATTAAAGGCTGACATTGTAGTTGTGAAAGCCTACTGAATTCGTTGTAGTGCCAACTGCGAAAATAAATCTTTATTAAAATGTATAAATGTTATATAAGTTGTTTATCATTAAATGAGTATTACTACTAAATAAATGAATTATTAATTATTTCGTGGAATACTCTAAACAAATACCACTCGATGTTTCCATATTTGGGATAATTTTTCTAGCGCTTCGTGCTTCATTACTGTCATATGATTGCCAAAAGCAGAGCCCTGTCAGCTACAGGGAGAGTATTGCTACTTCCGTTACGTTATTGTGTGATGTGAAGCCAGGATGATGAACTTTCTCTGTGAATGCCCAAACCCAGGCAGGCAGGCAGGCAGTCAGTCGGTCGGTCGGTCCAGTGATCCAGATCAAAGACAGGATGGTTCGCAGTATCTATGTAACAAGTAGGTCTGCCTGCAGGGGGACCTGCTCTTCTTAACGGACACTTGTCCGACAATCGATACCCCAACACCCATCCCTCGGGGCTCTGGGTCACTCCTGGCCTGCAGGTGGACAGGCAAACTGCAAGTCATATCTTACCCTCAAGGCTTATTCTTTCATTACTCGATAAGGAACTACTGGCCCCTTCACGTTGGGTCAGCTAGTAATGATAATTTCCTGCACAACAGCAAATTCTTACTTCTAAACTATTTTCCTCCTTGTCGACGTAGTATTTGCAACTTCTGTCTTTTCTCTGTTTTTTAACAACCCTTCGACATTTTAGATCATATCATGATGTTTATCTTTGATAACCATGATTCATAATGAATGAAGCCAGTTGACGTTAATTGCGTAGTTATCTTCCTGTGACACCTGAGTAACTTCTTGGACAGCCACGGACGAAATGGTTGAGTGCATTAGGAGAGGAGAATATTTCTAAGTCCCATACCATATTGCAGCGTGGTTTACACAAGACAATGTTTCCAATATGCAGACGATAACATGGAACACAGACTATCAATAAACTCAGGCTGCATGTTAGAGATATCGACTTGTGTAAACCGCACTGTAGCACGATTTGGAACTTAGAAACATTCTGATTTCTTAATTCTTCTTACCACATTTTAAATACTCCTCTTTGTGCAAGTATCCAACATACGTGTCTCTCTTGTACTAAAAGTCTTCTTTCGTCGTTGTTATCCTCTACTTCATCATGTATTATATTCCAAAATGCCCACTAGCATTAGTACTTCCTCTAGCATTACAAGAATATATCATTTGCTACGTGTGTCGATTCAGATTACTCTATGCTACTAAGCTATTTTAATATCAGAATCATTATTTAACTAGATAAACACTGAAAAAGAAAGAAAACACGTTAGAATTGTATTATAAAATAAAGAATTGCAAGATCTAAGTGTAAATGTTCATTCATAAAAATATGGTACGAAATTGAGGTATTCCTGACAGTATAAGTAGGTATAATAAAAACGAAATTTTACTTTCAAAATATTAACATTGTTAAAATTGTATCTCTCCGTATAATTTGCATCTACAGAATACATTAAACCCAAAAAACTAGTACCCGAGTGGTTAGACCAATCGCCTCTCACCAAAGCGACCTGGGTTCAATCCCAGGCGAACCAATGTGGGATTTTTGGTGGACAAAGCTGCACAGCAACTAGGTTCTCTGGTTATTCCCACCATCTCATTCCAGCTTCAGTTTTATTGCATGTATCTCGGAAGTTCTAAAAGCATGCGTTAAACCCAAAGACTACACATCATAACCAAAACTACCTGATACCCAAGTTGTAATAACGCGTATAGTAAATTCCACCCAGAACAGGAAGGTGACAACACTAAGAATTTTATGCCATCTATGCCAAAATTATAGAACTACTGCTCCTTATTTCTCTGGAGTAGAAAAATACAAACTGTTGCAGACTAATATCTTAATTTACCCTACATCTTCGCCCTGCACCATTGTCATGTTAAAATATTTGTATTATTCACGCAGGAATGTAACATATTTCTGTAGTATACAATACAAACTTTTTGTCCGATATTATGATTGTTGACATTGGACTTTTTTACATTTAAAACTTTTTCCCTTAATTTCTATAGTACTTATCATTAGACAACGTAGAAGGATGCTCTATTTGCGATATTTTATCCTTCTGGACATTTAAATGCCAAAAATAAGTCATAATTTATGTACAGATGTTGAGTTTTGATAAGCAAAGTTTAGAATTTCCAAATTTTAAAAATGTCTTAATTTGGAACATAATTTCTTGGGAGTATTAAATACACAAGACCGTGAATATTATTTTTTAATAATTATGTTAAGCAAATGTATGATAAAAATGAGACAATTTAAGTGAAAGTTGTGTAAATTTGGCCACATTAGATTTGTTAGTGTCACAGATGGCAGAAAGATATCGTAAGACGGTAAGGCGAGAGAAAGAACGGTACCTACAGCAGATTACAGGCTCGGACACAATGGACTAACCCAGTTCTTCACTAGCGCTTCAGTATCAGATTGTAACCACTACCCGTGTTTCTTTTGTTTCAGGTAAGTACAGCCACTCTTGGTGGGTAAGTTAACTTTCACATATAGTACCTACAGATGTATAGGATAGTACATACATACGTACGAGTAAAAGGTGTTAACCACCCAAAGCTTCACACAATCTAGAAAAGAGATATCTAGAGACAACAGTACGTAATGCGATGTTCACATGTCTTTACTGAGGATTCCACCGAGTGAAAGGTACTGCGTCGGTCATACGTTAACAAGGAATTCTACATGATGAGTCTAACATTTTTTTAACCCCGGCGCAACAGCCCATGAAGAGCCAAGGCCTACCGCCCAGCCGCTGCGTCCCCCACCTCTGCGCACTACAGGCGTCATTGGTGAGGTGCAGTATTGGAGGGTGGGACGTGGTCAGCGCCCCGAGCCCTCCGGCCAGTTATGCGGTCTTCTTGACCTGGGGCCGCTACTTCTCCATCAAGTAGCTCCTCAATTGGTCCCCCCGGGACCTAACGAGGCTGAGTGCACCCCGTGCCAGACCTCCCAGAGGGGATAAAATCCCCATGCTGGTACCGGGGATCGAACCCAGAGCCAGAGGAAAGCGCGCTACAACAGCGCTACGGAGGCGGCCATCTAACAAACATGTCCAATACAATTATTTTCAATAAAGAACCGTTTCACATAATTTGTGTCCCACATCTGGAGACATCTAGCTTCTTGACCAATAGATATAAAGAATTTTGTTTGGATTTAAGGTCGATCTACTACTACGTCATCAGCGGAATAGATGTAAATGGTTTACCAACAATACATTTGAACAAAGAGAACTTTGCAGACTATTAATAGAAAATTAACCAAAGTTAGAGTATAGTATTTATTATTTATATATCATTACTGATGAAAATATTTCACTCAAATGCTTTTACAGGTTGTAGCACTTCAAAAGTGCATGACTGGTGAAATAATAATACCGAATTTTTAGGTGCATGAAAAAAATAAGAATTATTTGACGTAAATTGAATATTTTAATGAGTTGTATAGTTTTCCTGAACTAAATTTTTATTTTTCTCTAAACGTTTACCAGTTATACAAAAGAAGACATTCCTGGTAAAGATAACCGTTTTATATTAGATTTATCACAAGTTAAATTTGTTACTGACGTTTTTTCAGAGCATAAATGACTAACGAAAATTGTACATTTAAAGAGTAGTCTGTGGTGGGATAATTCTACTGAAATAGTATGCTTTCCATACTCCCTTTTTAACAACAGGATTAAGAAATGACTGATAAATTTGTCTTAATATGCTTAGTTGTTGCGTTATTAAATAATAATATTAATAATAGTAATAATAATAGTAATATTATGATAATATCAATAACAGTAGCAACTCGAAGTAATTTTCAAAACTATACATGTAGTTTGGTCTGCATATTATACATCAAAACTCGATTAGTGTATTAAAATTTCAAATAAATCGACCTGAAATTGTGATCCGTCGAAAGAATAGGGCTTTTAAATGGTAAAGGAATTATTGAAATTGGTTGAGTGGTTTTTGAGATTGCTCAACACCCACTGTCTCTGTGTCGCACACAAAAATTTCGTCTTTTTATAATAGTACAGGTTAGTTGTAATGGTTTAGAATGACTAATATGTTAAAAGCGTGGTGTAAGTAAACATTGTTGAATGAACAGTGTTACAGCCGAGGAATGAGGTACCTACTGCAGTGGAGTGGTGTGGATGCTGAACTTGGGTGCGAACACTTGGCCGGTGACCTTGTTCTGTCGATACAGAATTGCAGGAGCAGTTAGACAACCATATTTGTATGATGACTTGTTCTGGAATCCGACCAAGTCAACAGGCACTGCCAAACAGAAGAACCCAAACCGAGGAAGAAGAGGAGGAGGAGGAGGAAAAGTGACAGTATGGAAACACTTGCAGGAGACTGCTGCTTCATAACTCTGATCAAGACTGGTCCGTCTGTAACGGGGATCTAGATAACACCAACACCTGTGGCAACTGCGGCCTTTGCAAGCAGTGTCTACCTCTCTGCACCTTACCGGAACAAACTCCCTTCCCATGTGTGAAAAGTCTCGAAAATAGCTAAGTTCATGTCTATAACAAGGTTGCGACACAAAGATTTCAGGAAAGTTATCCTAACACACTAACTTTTATATAGAAAAAATTTCGTAAGTTTTCACTTTCTCAAAAATGGCCGTCAGCATCTTGATTAAACAGCCATATATTTAAGAAATTTAGCAAACATACGAAAAAAAAATAAGAAGAAAAGAAGGAACATAATGAACACCAGCTGAAAATAGCCAGTAACTTCAAATATTTAGAAACACAATCAGAATGATGAAAATGAAATAAAAGCCTGAATAATAGCATATTTGCTCTTACAGAAAATATTTAAGAACAAAATAATATTCTCTAAAACGAAAATAAGATTATACAAAAGAATTATCAAACCAGATAGTAAGGCCAGGACAGGAAAATAGAAGAATATATGGAGCAATTAAAGTGAATAAATATGGTTAAACAGGTATAACAGATTTATACATATACAAAGTTATTCACAATTACAAGAAAACAAAAGGTAAGACATATTAGATGGGCAGGGCATGTTCAAAGGATGGAGCATAAACGAATCCCAAAAAATGTTGGGAAATTCTACAACACAAGGCCTAAAGGGAGACCAAAACATCGATGGGAGAATGTTATAAGAAGACATACCTTACAAATACTGGGAATTCGAATGTGGAGACGGAAAGCAGAACACAGAGAAGAATGGAGGCAAAAATTGAGGGATGAGAAGATCTAAAGAAGGCTGCAAAAGCCAGTAGCACGTGGTAAATAAAACGTGTATCCATGCGAGTCCCTGGGTCCGGGCCGCCTTGGTGGTAGGCGAGCGGTCTAACCTCTCGGCCACGGCGCCACCTGAAATAAAATCTTATTACTTGAAAACAAAATTGTATATCTCGTTAAAGCAGACAGATTATGTGACTTTTTCTGTGGTGGTAGCGATTTCAGAGATATTTTTTGTTATTGCTTTGAACTTTCAAATACTTAAACCTTTATCTTTCATGTAGTAACTGTTTTTTTTTTCGTGGTCACTGAAACAGTAGTTTCATAACCATAACGTAGGAACCCTTTTTCTAAGGTGACCACTGGTAAACAGAAGAACAAGTTTTTTTTAAGAACGGTCTGAAGAGGACAGCGGAAAATTTCATGTGAATATTACGTGTCAGATTTTTGCAAACAAACAGGAAAATTTTAATATTTTAATAAGGAAGCATTTTAAACTAATTAAATGTTCAGTAGATACTATGTCAAATATTACGATTTGAAGTTGAATGCGCAAGTGTTTTGATGGAAGCAAGAGCGACAAATTGAAAGTTGACAAGGAACTGGATAGGTACCTATGTACCTACGTATCGGACGCAAGGTGCGGTCAGTGAACCTGACTGGTGTGGGCAGCGACGCCCCGAGGTTCCCGTCGTCTGATGCTGCACGGTTAACTTGCTCCGTTAAATAATTGTAATGATAGACTCGTTTTTCTGCACTAACTGGGTTTGTCTCCCTGCGTTTATCATGTGCGTAACATCGCTGTGTGGACGCGCTCCCAAACTGGGTGGCAGATGAGGGAGACTCTCGGTTCATCCGGAGTAACAACCAACGTGACTATGGTTTCTTCCTTGACTTCTTTAATCATTTAGTCAAAAACGTTTCACTTCCTCACGGTTGCTATCTGTGAAAAATTGTCAAAAATGGAAAAAATTATCGGCAATGGAAAAAAATGGAAAAAGTTATCAAAATGGCAACAAAAATTGTGAGAAATTGCCAACAATGTCAAAAAATTGCAAAAAAGTTTTTTTTAACTAATTAATGCAATATGCACCTTATATTATGTATAACTCCCATACCCATACGGACGTTAAGGGCTTTTAAGGTGAGATAGATGACTGAAATTTACAAAACTGTAGCTATTCTTTAGTTAAAACACCAGTTGCAGAAAAGATCAACACATTTCATATATATGCACATTAGTGTGCTATGCTTGAGGTTATATATTATTTTTACTACAACTTTATGTTCCTTTTTTTGCAAACACAGAGCTTTCAGGGGAAAAAAATTATGGAAAAATGTGCTCGAAGGAAAAAATAAATATTTTTCTAATAATAATATTCACTTATGTCCATATTATTCAAGATACACAGATGACTGTGCAAAAAATTAAGTATATATTATATTTACATGTTCCTGCAAACTTTCACTACGATTGGTCCGCTAATTTCAGAGAAAAAGGCAAATAAAGCAAAGAAAATGTTTTGAAAAAAAAAAAACAAAAAAAAAACAGTTTAATCCAATCCCCATGTTGTAGGTTTCTCTCTATCATCTGTTAACATTGAATTTCCGTGAAGCCTTAGATCGTTCCCTCTGCGGCGACCGTGCCAGAAATGTTGTGGGTCATCTCTCCTTGTCCATTTGCTTTAAGGAGATCTACATTTTCCGCGTAACAAGATTTTGTCTACGATTTATCAATTGTACAAATGCCATTCAGTCATTCTAGAATATGCAATTTATGGAATTTGCAATATTATGTTTCGAGTCGTGAATAACAGGCCCCTTATTCCGAAAAACTACACATTTCGGTAACTTGGCAGTATTTCGTTGCAAGATGTGAAAGTATTTTAATATATATTTAATAATGATACTGATAATAAGATTAATCTTCAGGAGTACTAACATAATCACCGTGGTTTTCAAGATGTATAAATCACATTTGAAAAGTTACTCTCCTATACGCTCATTGAAATCTCCTGATTATGCCTTACTGCAATACAAGAAATCTTTAGGATATTACTTGTGTGTTTTATCAAAAACGAGGAATCTAACTACTGCCTTACCCTCTTCTACTTGGATGCCAAATACAGCATCAGGAGTGCAGATTCCAGACCGACACGATAACTTCGGCGAGAGTCAAGATATTGGAAAGGATTCGCCACATATGTTGACGACTTCCTAGTTGGCAGCGAACCGAGGACTGCAGCGACCAGCTGGCCGGTACAATAAAGGAGATGGTCGCATGCCAGAAGCATTCCTTGTCCATTACGGGAAGATGCCGACAGAAAGCGCTATAAATAGCTCATTTGCAAACGTAGACCCGGACGTTGTTAGAGTCGTACTGAATTATATTTCCAGAGTTCAAAGTGCAAGTATAATATGTCTCTCTTACACGCCTCGCTATGCCGGCAGTTGGACGTTTATCATTGCGCACCTGACTTTAGGAACTGGGGCCCACCTGCTTCCATCAGCAGCCTAGGCAACAAACCCAAGACCACCTAGCTTTCGCCTCAAACAACCCTCAATTTACAAGGCTCTGTCGTTGTTCACGCCTTTAACACTACTCTGTTTTTACACACACTCATAAACAAAGCCTTCTAAAATTAATCAGAGCCGGTTTGATACCAATTAGTAGGCCGTGGAATATTCATCTCATTAAAGATAATTATAGCCAAAACCAAGATACTACTGGCTTTGAAACCTCTCGAGTTCTTTAAAATATTTTTTCAACGATTGTTTTTATCCACTTCCTGCTCATGCTATCATTCGTGGAAAGTTAAAATTCTTGCACTTGGAGTGTTTTCCATTTTTACGGCACATGTTAATAAAATGCATTTACCGCATCAAATATTCATATGTCTATTTATTATTACATGTATTTAATATTTGATGGTTAACTTTTACTATTTAAATGTACTAATAAAACAATTTGTATATTAAAATTTGTACAACTGCTTATTTTGATTACCATGATAGAAGAATAAACTTTTGTAAGATGGTTAGCATTTAACTGAATAACACAAATCAAGTTCTAAACACAAATCTTAAATAATTTTACGATAAAAACTATTTTTAGTTCAGTAATAAAGAGGTGGATCCTTAAAATGGATATGGTCCCTATTAACAAACAGTGCCTAGCAGTTTCATTGAAATAAATTTATATATATATATATATATATATATATATATATATATATATATATATATTCAGTAAATCTTAAACGACTTTAATAAATTCAATCATTCTTAAGGCTCGTTTCTTCCACACCTGAAACTCAGTCCAAAAGTAAGCACGCGTTTTCATTAATTTCACACGCGATGTATAAAGAATTTTACAAAGTTAACGACTGGGATGAAAAATTACGTCAGACGGTATTGTTTTGTTTTGGCAGCAGGGGTCGCGATATACAATGGGCAGAATGACGGAGGGAATAACGGTTCCTCGAACAATGAAGTGAGATTTCCATTCAATCATGGAGATCCATTATTGGGGCTCAATGGGAGGCTAGGATCATCTTGATTCATTTGTCATACACTGCTCTCATTTTATTTCACATCCGCAAGCACAACTGTTTCTGGGATTACGAATCGGGGGCACTAACCCGATCCGACTTGGAGCACAAGGGCTTAGGGTAAATATTTCAGTACATAGCACATTTGATGCTTTACAGTCTTTTTATAGCTTTAGTTTCACTTACAGGAATTGCATATCATTTTGTCATTATTGCGACGTGTAGTGGAGTATTCAAAATTGTATAAAATTTATCAAACCTTTTTTAAACTTATTCATTTTAAAAGGTCATTGGAGGCCAGACAGGGACAGTGTCGTCAGTTCATATCACTGAACATACTCGCACAGAAGACGAGTTCAGCGTGTGACGTCACCACACTCTTTACTGCTGCTGCACAGAAGTAAAGAAATAGTTTGAGGCATTCAGGATGCAGCAATGTAAAAAGACAAAAATATCTATTGTTAATACCATGTTGAATGTTGTAATATTAATGACTGTTTAAATTACACAAGTGGTCATAGATTATAAACAATTACCTTTCGGCTTTATGATATGAGAAAATACATAACAATTCAAGTTTATGTGAAGGAAAGTTCATGTTATTAAATAAATAGAACAGAGCATAATGTCATTTTCTCTGCGAATTAGAAGAGAGCCTTACAGAACAAAATTATGTGGACATTTTCTGATACCCTTTAACTAATTTATCAATGTTAAAGCGTAATGTCTGGTACATTTAAGCCTAAAATTGCACTTTAGATGGTGAAAAATTACAACATATTAGGGTATTTGGACCTAGCTAATTTCATAACAGAACCCTCCAGTTCAGTACTAACAGCGCCGTTTATCTAGGTAACATGGTGTTACACGGCTGTTACCTGACGTCACACGAACTAATTGTCCTTCGTTTAAATTCGTCACACTGTGCTAGGTTATAGTAAATCCGCTTCCCGTAAAATTGCATGTTTACAAGTTTATCATTTTTCAATATCCTTCCAATTTATTCATCCTTTAAAACACAAAATCAAGTAAAACACCTTTTAATATGAATAACATATACAAAAACGGACTTCACATAAAATGCAAAGCTTCATTTTTTTACAAATATTCAAAGTAAAGGAGGCAACAGTACCCTTGACGTAAATCACGACATTCAACAGTTAATCACCTCTTACACACCCAACAATATCTCGTTTCATTTAATAAGGAATTTAATAAATATAAAAGAATATCTCGGAAATGGTTATCTGCACAAAAAAGAGTATTTAACATAAATTCCGTGTTTTAACGAAATCTACCACCTTTTGTGTAGCCCCTTACGGCTTACGAGTTATGGAAGAAATATCCAGAACGAAGAGGACTTCAGTAGCTATACCTGTTTCAACCCTAATGGCAAAAATATAGCGTCAACAAATAAACAACATCAAACTTCTGAAGATAAAGCCGATGGTATAAAGAAACAATTTAAGATCTGGTATCTGCACATTGTTTTAAATTTAAATAATTTGTTGTTTATACATTGCTTGGACAATAAATAATCCTACTCTTTCGGAATTATTATTAATTATCAATATTACAGCATTTAGTTATATAAAAGTGACACGTAGTTTGTTCTTCCCCTTCGGAAATATGAGTGGGAGGCTGTGTGAGTATAAAAGAAATGCGCGGTGTGTCTCAGCATTTCCTATGATTTTCTGTTTACCTTTTCAACAAGTGTTTAGGTCTGCCACTGCACAAGGAGAATACACAAGTGCGAAAATAAAGTTTCGGGAAGTAGGTAATTAAAACACTTAAACGGCCCACTACTGTCACGCTTACCCTGGTTGCTAATGGCTCCATAACGAAACCTGAAGAACTGTCCAAGATCACACCTAGGAACAGTAACTAGTCTGAAACTTATACTCGCCCACTATTGTGTCACTTACCCTAGTTGTAGATAAGCTTAATTAGGTCCTAAGAACTGCATGATCAGAGCCAGAAATAGCAGTTAGTTGAAATATGCTGGCTCAGTTATGAGTGATGATGTAGGCATGCTAGGCTCAGTTGGTTAGACGCAGGGCTATTGGTCCAAAGGTCGCGGGTTCAAACTCGGCCCAGACCGATGGTTTTTAAGTGTGCTTAAAACGACAGCTCTATGTCAGTAGATTTTCTGGCATGTAAAAGACAATTGCTATTGTGAAATATACTAGCCCACTACTGTAACACCTACCCTAGTTATGGTCGGACCTAGAGACAGTAGGTAGGCTATAACTTGTGTTGGATCACAGCTGTGACACTTACCCTATATATGATGGGATATAATTTGAAACATACTGGCCCACTACTGTAACACCTACCCTAGTTATGATCGGACCTAGAGACAGTAGGTAGGCTATAACTTGTGTTGGATCACAGCTGTGACACTTACCCTATATATGATGGGATATAATTTGAAACATACTGGCCCACTACTGTAACACCTACCCTAGTTATGGTCGGACCTAGAGACAGTAGGTAGGCTATAACTTGTGTTGGATCACAACTGTGACACTTACCCTAGTAGCAGATCGCTCCATAATGAAACAGAGAGAAATGTCTATGATCAGGCCTAGAAATGCTCACTGCACTGAAAAAGGCAAAACGAGATCGAGAATCGCGGAATTCCAGATTCCGTAATAAGGAGAAACCTGTTGTGTACCTTTACTACTCAAATAATGAGACAACAAATTAGGTTTGTTTCTCATTTTATTTCCTATCGGGGCGTTGCCTTTTATAGTTTCCATAAAACTTGTGTCGTTTATTGCTGTGGTAGAAGTCACAGGGGAGAGGCACCCAATCAGGTGATTACCACGCTCATTGCTGCTTAAATGGACTCTTGACAACGTACGTTTCCAGGTTTTTTCTTCTTTTTCTTTTTCACCATTACCATCAGCAGCAGCAGGAGCTGGTCGCGCCATGGCCGAGTGTTTACACTAGTCGCCTGTCACCAAGCGGCCCCGGTTCGACGCCAGGGACCCGCACGTGGGATTTGTGGTTGACAAAGTGACGCAGGGGCACGTTTCCTCCGTGTTCCCTGGTTTCCCTCTACACTCGTTCCACCAACTACTCCATCATTACCTTTCCATCCGCCCATTTTGCTTTTATTTCATGTCATCCTCCTCCTCGTTCTCATACTGACCACCCGCTTCCAGATCTTCACTCTGTCTGGTCCACAGATTCTTCTGCTCTCTGACAATTTTTTAGAAAAAAAATCCATGTGTGTGTTTGTATGTTCGTGTGAATGAGAGGGAAACAGAGACAGAGAGATTCAAGAAAATTCGCCCATCCCAGACTATCGTTTACATGGAACATTTCTCAAAAATTGATTTTCTCAAAAATGGCTAATAAAACTTTTAACTTTTAACTTTCTAGGAATTTCTTCAGAATCCTGTGCCATCTGGATCGCTTTTGTATAACTGTTAAACCGTAAATCTTACTGCATAAAAACTGTAAATCTAGTTAAGGGGAGTTAGGGGTGAGATTTGGCCCATTTGTTAAAAAAAGTTGATTTTTAGATTTTTATGTTGAAAAATTGTTCAATGTTTTGTCTATTAAAAAGTGGAATGATTTTGATGCCAGCGCCATTTTTAAAGATCTGGCGGCCATTTTTAAATAGTGGTGCATAGTGATTAAATGGCTGGTGGTTAGGCGTACGCACCCACCGAGACTGAATATCGACGGATCAGAAACTCAATCATGTAAATTATCCTTAATCTGCATCCACAAAATCACAAGTTGTCTCCAGAAGTGGTAACTAAAATTCTATTTCCGGATCAGCGACTTGGTTCTGACCAGCTGCTAGAACGCTATGCCAAAGGTACGACACAGAACTTGAATGTATCTCTTCACAATGTTGTGGGAGCTATTTGTCCAAAATAGGTGTGTGTCTAGGAATAAACTTGAACTTGCAGTACTGAAAACTGTCATGGAGATTAATATGGGGTGTGTGAAGTCAATTCAAGTGTGAATAGTCTTAGGAATGAAAACATTTCAGTTGGGACAATATGCATTTGTCAGAAGTGCAATGCTAGAAGATGTATTCGGAGTAGAAAATGCAGTGCCAGGAAACAAACAAACGCAAGGAGAGCCCATAAATTGCAGGAATTGTCAGTACAGGAGAGGGTAAGAGATCAGAAAGTGAAACCTATGCTGCAACACACCTCTGATGGGGCTAGAACGTTTTAAAAGTTTAATGCTGTTTTTCTCAGTTTCTTTTTTCTCAGCATTTTCACGCATTTGAAAAACTCCTTGCGACAGAGTTCTTAAGGGATTCTTTTGAAAATTTCAGGATGTGTTCTTATTCATATAAGGCTCCAAAATTGCTCTGGGTTTTGATATCAGTCAAGTAATATTGAACATATTCACATTCAAATGCCGATGAAAAGTTAAAAAGACGTGAAATCTGTAAATAGACATATTACAAAATTTCCAGATACTAAAGTACTGGTTGTAAAATAAAAATCCAGAGCAATTATGACTTTCAAGTGCATGAAGCATAAGATAACCAAGTTTCATGCCAAACATATAAAAATTGTTACGCAAGGAGCATTTTTAATCAGAGTATCTTTTTAATAAATTAAAAGCTTTCAATTCAAAACTGTTTGACTTGTATACTTCAAATTTTGCACAGCTGCATATCTAAACACTATAGTAACGTGGTTAAAATTTGGTAATGCTGGCATACAAATTGTAGAATTTCCTAAACTCACCCCTAACTTCCCTTAAAACACATAAGTTATGTATACCGGTCTTTTTTTTTTTAGTGAACCATTATGGGGAGGATTTCTTGTGAATCCTTTGAATATTCCATTACTTAAACTTTTTTGTGGCCATGCAAAGAAAACGGAATTTCTTAGTTTTTACATAGCAACCAGCTCTTAAAAGGTTTGACTATTTCTTAAGACCTACTGTATTTCCATATCCCCCCTGAATCTACAATTAAGTCAGCAATAAGTTAATTTCTACAAATGTTTATCTCTACCAACATGAAGTAGATAGAGAAATAAGTGTTTGTAAGAATAGTTTGTACAAGAGTAGAGAAAGTCATGTGAATACAGCACATCAGATTTATGTTATGATTACTGTAATGGTTTTTTGTTATTTTGACATCTTTATTTCCCTTGTTAAGTTTTCTTTGGACACACATTAGTGATTTATATATCTAAATGTTTCTCGAGAAGCCAGTGATTGCGCGCGCGCACACACACACACATACATTAGCCTGTCGGTGAAAGAGCGAACTTGGCTCTGAGCACACGACGCAGGCGGTGATATGAAAGGCTCAAGATGAAAGAGTTTTTTTACACCTGTCTCGGGATGGATGAGTTATTAATTTGTTTAGAGAGTGACCCCTCCATGACGCAACCCGCTCTAATCTGAATTTAAATCCGTGGACAGGTGAGAGCACAGGGGTGTCCAGAGATCACCCGGATATCACGGTATGATTTTAAACAACACACTGTAACTCTGAAACAAATATTTACACGTGTGTACATTTAAATCTCCTATAAACTCCAAATATTGTTGAGAAGCGAAAGAAGGGTTTCAAAAATATGTTACCATATACTCTCTCTACATGGAACAATGTGAATTCTCTCTTAACCTCACAAAAATCACGAACGGTTTTTATTGAAATGCCATATTAAAGTATATGAGGGTTTTATTTCCAATTTCATGTGAATAAATTGTATAGTTTATATTTAATTTTATAATATAAACATTGGTGTCAAGCAAGGATTTTTCTGTGCAATTGCCCATTTCCGAAGTAGACCGCAAAGACCGCTAGGGACCATGCCCCACTTCCAGTACTGCCCCCCAGTCATGACGCCTGACGATGGGAGACGCAGCGGTCGGGCGGTGGATGGGCTGTTGGGCCTCGGGATTATTATATAGAGAAAGTAATAGGAATGTAACAAAGCATCGTAACATATATTGGAGAGTGGACACGGCGAAGTTAAGCGGGCCTGTCGCGTTGTTTCAACACATAATCTTGTGTTCATAAACATAAATTTTTCAAAATTTTGACCTTCGCCCTCTCAGAAATGATGTCACAATATCTCATTGGTTTAAACGGCGGGGATATCCTCGTCCCGTAGGGACCTCTGTCCTATAAATCCTGAGCCAGTCGAAGACAGGTGTCCAAGGGGCCACATTAATCAATGTCTCTTTATCGGGGGGGAAGGAGGCAGCCTAAAGTAGCTAAAAACGCCGCCTTCTTGTCCAGATACCGCGTATTTTACTGCCAAATTTGCCGCCGAAATTAAGTGTTTAGCCATAATCTTAAATTAACATCTTATTCGAATTTTCTAAAGGTTTATGTGACTTCTTGTTTTCTTGCACAAATTCCTTGCTTAAGTTATGTTCCATCGATGAAAACAGTTGAACTACAAGTTCACACCGTTACCATACTAACACCACTAAAATAGCTTTGTTTTCATTAGTTTTTCTATCGTGAAACAGACCAAATATTAATACACAAAACGTGTAGATCTCGTTAAAATACAGAATATATGTCTGATGAATCTTTTTTGGAGTATGCCATTTCGGAGATATTCTTTATTTCCCTGCCTTTTCCAATACTGATACATTTCTGAAATGTAAGGACGTTATTCATGTTTTTATCTCTTGGCCATGCAAAGAGAAGAGAGTTTGAAAGTTATCTCATAACGACCAGCTTTAAAACATTTGACTATCACTTAAAATCTCCTATATTCCCACATTTCCTTTGTATCTATAAGAAAAATAGCAATAAGATAATTTCTATAAATGTTTTTCTCGATCAATATGAAGTAACTTTAGTAAAAATAGTTTTACAGGATTACAGAAAGTCATGTCTCTTTAGAGAAAGTTATTCTTCAATCTCCTTTACGTTAATGGACAAAAACCTTTGCAGAAATAGTCGAAGCAATAATCAAATCTTTGCAGGCCACTACATGCTGACTTTCAAATTTCACTTTTTATATTGCTTTAGGAGAAATAAACGAATGACGACTTGGCAGATAAGAATTAGCAAATTCAAACCAAGGACAAGAGAAATATTTTTAAAAAAGCTTATGGCACAAAAATAATGATATAACATAAATTCCGTAATTTAATGGGGGTTACAATTTTTTGTTGTAAGTTTTCGTCCAACTTTTATTATTTACCCATTACATAACATTACAAAATGTATCCTGAATGAAGAGGGCTTTACAGGGTAAGGCGATAGTCACATTTTTAAACAATGAGCAGCTTCGTGATGACTTTAAATGTTCATGCTCTTTCAATGACTCCGCCAGAAACAACAGAAAGCTGATCTAGCATTTCACAGTACTGGAATATTAAAACTAATCGCAAGGAATATCTCAGATAAAACAATAACTGACATGGCTGTGTATAAGATTTTGTGTTCAATATTGGACAATTACATAAATTCAGAATGAAGAGAACTTACAGGTGTTGACAGAAAATTAAAGATATACATTTCGCTTGCTATTTTAATCAAATCGTTACAGGTACTTTGGAGAAAATAAACAATATGAATTATTTCTGTGTAAACAGCTTGAGTTTGGGGGATTATTTTGGGAATGCTCGTTAAATTCCTGAAGCAGAACGCTGCTTAAACTAAGTTAAGTGGCAGAGTCGTTTCGGATAATTCTTTTGGATTATCTATGATAAAGATTTTAATAAGATAAAAGAAGAAAATAAGTTACTCCAAATGCAGATAATAATGGATATAATAAAATCCACTACTATATATATAGTATTAAAACATTAATATTTTGTAAGTATTTACACAAACTTTCTTAAAATATGTTACGTCACTGTTTGATAGGATAGACATGGGTGCCCCCGGGCAGGAGGCATTGGTGAGACGACAGCAGAGGGCAAGGTTCCTAAATTTTATACACACACATATACATTATACACATATAAATAAATAAAGGTGATCTTAGGTTACGTCATATCGGAAGATGAATTAATGAAATTACTGAAATGATGTTCAAATGAGTTCCATATCCATAGAGTTTAAAGTTAGCCCACATGTCTTCTCAGGATAGCGGAAAACCTCGGAAAAAACCTTATTTGGAATTACTCACCCTAACCGAGATTCGAACTCTGTACCTCTTAAATGCGAGACATGCATTCTACACGGGGGGGGGGGGGGCTAGGCTACCTAATAACTACAAATGTGAACTCTCCGGTAGCGGCTATTACACCGCCCCTCAGGGGACTTACAGGTCTCCTGGGGTTGGTTCTGCCTCTCGGACAGTTATCCCGATCTGGAGGACGAGTATTTACAGAGAGTGAACACTTGTCAAGCACACAGAAACTGCCGCCGACACTTAGAACCTTGAAACAAACAAGCAGATAAAAGGTGAAATGAAGTGACGTGAAATGGGAGAACAGAAAATTCGCCTACCGGTCCGGGAAACCTCCGGAAAGACACATGGGTCAAGAAGGTCGGCTATGGGAATGGAACCCAGGACCTCCCAAGTGTGAGCCACAGACGTTACCACGGAGCTATCTCGCTCGGTTTCCCACTTTGAAACATTTTCTAAGTGACGATGAATATTTGTAAGAGTTACTGTTGGTAGGTAGGAAGGTATATGGACTTCCTTTGTAAATAGTTGATCGTTCCTGCATTAGGTAAATGAAAGTAAGTATTTCTCGGTAAGAGGAGGAGGAAGATAGATAAATAAAGTATGGTAATGGTGGAGGAAGTCGTGCCGTCACCCCGTCTGGCAGTTAATAACGCCACGGGACCTCTGTACGTGATTGGTCATAGCAAAATATCACGAAGTGGAGTTCAACGAGGCCGCGACACTCGCTGTAATGAACGTCATTTATTAACTTTGATGATGAATTCCTAATGGCTTGCGCGCCAGATACGATTAGAGCGGGTCAAGAGGCCGGACCATTTGACCGGCCAGCCGACCAAAAGAAAAATTACTGTTCGCTTCGTTCTTCATATACCGCACGTTTATTTCACGCACCACTCACTTCCTCTATGTGTTATTCCATGTCTATCTCTTCCACAAAATATTCACTTAAACTTTACAGAACGTAGACGAGTTGCACTTCATCCAAGAATGCAATACAGAACTTAGGCGAAGTGTTGCATTTCATCCAAGAATACAATACAAGAATGTAGACAAAGTATTGCATTTTTTCGAAAAATTCGATGCTAATATTTTAAGGGAAATACATTTTCTGAGCCCCACTGAATCAAACAACAGCATTTTTAGAAAAAGGTCTGCACGTATGTGTGTGTGTGTGTGTGGTGACAAATGACCAAAATCCAGTCCAGTTACTTTTCTGAAACTTTAATTTCTTCCAAACTTTTTCACAAAAACACAGTTCTCTTCTACTGACGTTAATACAGTCTACAGTCTTTTGTGATATTACAATTCACAACTGTTTTCTTCTCGTAACCTTGAGTCACTCCTTTAACTGTCTCTTCACTATCTCTGTCATACACGAACTACGAGGTTATAATCATCTCATTAAAGCTTCTTCACTTCAACACGGCATAACTTTCACAGCTGTCTCACACTCACTGATACACTGACAGACTCAAAAACTAACCCCTTCTGTTGTTTCCTCGCTTCCTTATACAGCGAGGATGACTTAAATGGACCTTCCGTGAACTTCTTCAAACAAGCCGCTCGCCAGACACTTCTGGAATCATCTGGAGAAAACCCTTTTTGTTTCTGCCGCTCTGAGTGTTGTCACTTGTTGTTACTTGCTTGTGTGGTGTGGGGAAGCTCGGCCGTGAGCACATTTGATACTCACCGCGCCCATTGATGTTAGTCACGTACACGTGAATAGTCACGCGAGGCAGCCTGAACTTGAACGCCTTTGTTTGCTCGTCGGCCTGGTATGTGGTGTGAAGTAGCTTAGTTCCGACCGTCTTTTGTTCTGCGCCGTGAAGTTATGTATATGCACACGTGTGTGTGCGTGTGCGTGCATGTGTGTGTGTGTGAGAGAGAGAGAGAGAGAGAGAGAGAGAGAGAGAGCGAGAGAGAACAGCATAATGAAAAGAAAATGAAATCTTGATAAATGGCAAGCTTGAGAAACGAAGATTTCAAGCAAATGCCCCTTCGTCAAGCTACCCCTTACGGAATTTTTCCCCCTTCATTTATATAGCGCCTTATAAAGTTACATCGACGGTAATTCTTTTAGAAAAATTGCTCATTGGTAAAGATGTTCATTCGTTTACTATTTGTGTAACACTATAAACACTAAATTCACTCACTCACTCACTCACTCACTCACTCACACACACACACACACACACACACACACACACACACACACACACACACACACACACACACACACATTTCCTCTGTCATACTTCCAAGCTCTAAGGATACTGGGAAAAATCGTGGATAAAGAAAAATCCCATCTTCCAGTAGGGAATCGAACCCAGGACCTCAGCACTTGAAGGCTAACATGCTAATCAACAAACTACAAAGCAGTTGAGAAAAGAGATTATGTTGTACGATTATGAACGATTGGGAAGACGAAGTTTATTAATTAATAAAGGTTTATTAAATTTAATGCCTAGAACGGCTTTATGATTTCTTCTTTCATCTATATTTATAAATGTTTATCTCAATTAACATGAAGTAGATAGAAGTCTGCAAGAATAGCTTCTAGAAAGAAAGAAGCTTGTGCACTGAAAGGCATATAAATGTGATAAAAACATTTTGTTTGACTTTTTTATGATTTTTGTAATTTCAATGTTAAAATATGTAAAAATAATTAATAAATTTGACAAATGCAAAATGATAATGCCTCAGAGGTAACAGATGTATGACGCAATACGCTTGCTAAGCAATATTGTTTCATTTGTTTCAGTACTTGGAGGAAAATGGAAGGTAATGATAAAACTATTGAAAATATGGATCCTATTTCGCTTGACATTTTGAACGGAGCCAAGGGTATATTAACTCCAGATAAATGAAAAATTGTTTACCAAAACAAATATGAAAAGTTTTGTGGATGGAAAAAGAAAAAAAAATTATGAGGGTTTCAGGTTTTCTTAAAGGCAGGTTGGAGAAAATTATGTTGCCATAGTAATTAAGTTATTTATTTTCTGTCACTAGTGCCAGAAATAGGGCAACTTCGCACGATTTATAACGTTACAAAAGCGGTTTTAACACTAGTATTACATTGAAGTGTTTTTTCTTTATTCTTTCTTATTTCTTTTGGTTGTAGTCTAACACTAAAATGTAACACCCAATCACAATTCGTATGCAAAGTTTTCTGTCTTTGTTGGTTGTGTATTTAACAAGTCTGTGAAAACAGAATATACACACTGCTTCTTTTGTAATTTCATGTTTTATTTTTGGACTACATTTTAATCTTATCTTTCATTAAGCTTGCCACAATACCTAATGTTACACTAGTGATGAAGTCCATTTTTCGTTGTAGCTGATGATTTAACAACTGAAGTGTGGTTTTTAATGCCTCTGTTTTGTCTGTTATAATTTTCGGGGGCTTAGGAAAGAAGGTGCTTCAGCATAAATGTTATTTTCCTTTACCCAAAATAAGCTAAGAGGCACATGGGTTGCACATTTTGAAAGTGAGAAGTGCACCGCCGCCACGTTGTCTTGTTTTAAATCGCCATCACAAAGTTTTGTTCCTCTTCTTCTTCACGTGAGAGAAGTTTTCACTGCTGGTTACATTAGTATTCCGAAGTTGTATTGTGAAGGAAGGGAAAGGCACTGGGTTCAATTATGATGCGATGAACTTGGTCTCGAACTTTAGTCCCATTGCCAGGACGAGATTGGAATCGACGGATGCTGTGGTCCATGCACATTAATTATGTTTCAGTCCACTTCTCCGATATTGACCTCTCTTCGTACTGAACGCGCCCGGCATAGCAATTAAAACACCGTGTGTGTATGTGTCGTACGAATTCGTTACGCGCAGGTTTTTGCCGTTTGGGGGGGGGGGGGGGGGTGAGGAGATCCTAACTTATCTAGCACTTGTTGGAGCTGGATCTTTCCATCGTAGCCTACCTTCCCTCAACCTCACAACTGGACAGCATCAATATGATGAATTTGTATTTGATCTGTACTAGACAGATTTGTTTCTACATTCCTTTTCATATATTATACGCATCACGTATTTTACATATTTATTTTCTGCTTACATCTAGGCTCGTGTGTGTGCGTGCGTGTCCGTGTGCGTGTGCGTATGTGTATGTGTGCGTGTGCGTGTGTGTGTGTCTATGCGTGCGTGTCCGTGTGCGTGTGCGTATGTGTGTGTGTGTGTGTGTGTGTGTGTGCGTGTGTGTGTGTGGCAACAGTGTAACTCGAAAACAAAAAGTCGGTTAACAACCAAAATTGGTACTTAAGTTTAGTATCTTTCAAGAATACGACAGAAAGATTTTGCAAACTTCCTCCAGTCTAAACCACCCTTTACGGAAAATTTTTCGAAAGTTTTGATTTTCTGAAAAAGGTTCTAACAGTGTTGATTAAAATGTCATATGTTTAAGACATTTTTATGGCAATTGAAATATGTATCTTTAATTTTCTGGCTATAGCCCATGTAGTCCTATTTATTCTGGATGGCTTTTGCATAACTGGTAAACGTAACAGATACACCAAATCTTACTATACAAAAAGGTAGATCTCGATAAAACACAGAAGTTATGTGTATATGCATTTTTTTGTGGAGTTACACCATTTCGGAGATACCCACTCTTGTTTGTGCGAGTTATGCTCCACTTAAACCTTTATCAAATGGAAGGTAGTTATTCAGTTTTTTATGTGTTTGACAGTGCAAAGAGAACGCAATTTCAAAGCTTTTAAAGATTTGACTATCGCTCAGTCTAGTGTATTCCAATATTCCCCTTGCATCTATAAGAAAATGAGCAGTATGATAATTTTTGAGTAGAGAAAGTCATGTGAGTGTAATAAATTCGTCTTTTTTTTTTTTTTTTTTTTTTCTTTTGACTTCTCTGCTCCATCTTTCTTCCTAATTTCTTAGGAAATCTCCCACACTTCTTTTTCTTTTGCATATTTCCTGTCAGCATTTTTATTGCTACTAATTTTTTACTGTTATGCTACTTTGATTGCCATATTTCTTTGCTCCATTTATCTAACTCTTTTACATTCTATCATGCAATCTACTATACTTTTTCTTTCCCACATAGCTCAGTGACAGTTTGCAGAGTGGGACTTAGCACCTGAACCAAGAGGAGTCCCGAAAAGGAGCGCGGAATTCGGAAACTAGCTCCCCTCCCCCCTCAGGCTTGTACAATCCCATAGGGGGCCCGGAAACCAGTTGGTTTGCCGTCCAATTTGGGGGACGAGATTATCAGTGTATTTGTTCTCCCTGCTGTAAGACGCTCGCCGATGCTTCCAACCCTGGAAGAAACCTAACGGGATAAAGGGTAAAATAAAATGATCAATGTAACGAAATGGAGAGACAGGAAACTCGGAAGCACCAATATGTATGTTGTGGAGTGTAAGATATCCAACAATATGCCTAAGTTTACATGTAATTAAACTCAAAAGAATCTGGTCGGCTTGGTGCCGGATCCTAACCAATCCACTGCGTGACAGTAATTTTTGTATTCCAATATTCAACATGAGCTCTACACATTAATTAGGTTACCTTATACTTGATGGTTGTGGAAGACGTGACGCAGAAGAATTAGGGCCCTATAAAATTAAGACCGTAGCCCTTTTCTGCGAGCATATTTGCCATCTCATTGTCTGTAATAACGCACGCCTGAGGGCCGAAACAAGAGTGATCGGGGAGATGAAACGACATTGAAAACCAATTAGAGTGTCAATATTGAGACAGTTGTCGCTAACTTCATTAATACGATTTCGCGAACTTTCACTATCACTCACTCTTTTTTCTCGATGTAGCACATAGTCTCTTTTCCCAGATAGTTTGCCCACTGGGGAGTTAAACAGAAGACTTCTCTAATCTCTTCAACGTGACGATATGAGGAACAGTTGTTTAAGTTGGTAAGTGAATGGCAGCCCTGTGCGACGCCCCCAGATCGAACCCCTATCAGTCATAGCGAGACTTGATTGATAACATGAGGTTCACTTTGTTTCGCTACGACGGAGGTCAACGAGAAACCATGACAGCTTTATGTGCATTTAAAAGCATAATCAAGAATGAGTCTTGTCTTAATTTAATTGCATTATCAGCAATTGTTGAGGAAAAGAGCAAACGTCAGATTGCCAATCCTTTTCGAATAATAAAAAATGCCCAACTTTGAGTACTTTTGGGGGGAAGAAGTTAGGGAAGGAAAAACATTTGTGTTTTAGTACATCTATATTAACTCAAACTCCACATTACACATATTTGTTTAGAAGTATACAATTTCATTACAAAATCAAAGCAAAGTATAGCGAGCAAACAACAGTATTTCTAAAGGAGGTTTTCGTTAAGCAGACAAATATAAGGAGAAAATCATAAAAACCATCATGGAGGTGGTGTTGGGAATTGTTCCACTTGGATTAAATTGTTTCTTTATATCTCCCCTCACCTTGGCCATGATCTTTGTTCACTACGTGTGTGTCGGACATGAATACAAACCAGCAGGAGACCGGCACACTCAGGAGTGGTGTGGAACACAAATGGTGTAAAGGTTTCGCCAAAATTAAGTAAACAAACACACTGAAAAACACCAAGAGCATGGGCACATTCTCCAAACTGTACGTCACACCAGTTGTCACTAACTTCTCACCAGAAGTAGATTCATTAACTCACTTCTACTGGCTCACTTATAAGAACGCTCGTCCATATAGCCAATGTAATTTTCTATAGTCTTGCAAAACTTTCGAGAATCGGGGAGAGGAGAAACTTCCAGAATATTTCGGTTGTCACTTGATAAGAGCCAGGGCGAAGAGTATAGATTTCATTGTGTATGTATCTCTCGGTAGTGTTTCTGATGTTTACACTACCCGGGAACACAACACATTCCTCCCTATCTCTTACCAACTGGCCGGTCAACGCTAGCGAATTGATAACTCTGCACTTAGCTAATGTCTCTATTGTATTTGTCTCAGAAGTTTAGCTATGACCTTGTGGTTGTCAGAAGTGAACCTGATATCAAGAAGCTCCCCAACCCACAGTGCGATTGCACGTTCAAGGACAAAGACATTCTGCTGAGACAATGAGAGCACTCCTCTCAAGTCAATTCTCACCGAATGAGAGAAGTGCACAATCAACAAAGGTGCAGTCTCAACATGCAACATGGCATCGTTCAACAGAAAACCATTTACTGGACCTTATTTCTTTGAAGGTAGTATACACTACCCTGACTCCCTCAAGAGCATCCTCAACCAGCTTTTGGAAGACGTCTCATCAGTAGCAATATGGCTGGAGAAAAATGATTACCCAATTTATTTCTCTTGGTGCCACGTCGAAACACCTTCAACCCTTCCCTGACAATGGAAAGGGAGATGCAATCCCATGACATGGCCAGCAGAATCTCCACATCTGAATCTCTTGGATTTCTATCTTTGGAGACGGTTAAAAGAAATTGTCTATCAACAGTTACTGCTAAGGACTCCGTTAACCGCGCCAGGAGTCACCAACAATATTAGAATAGTACGAGCACGTGTTGCACCAGAAGTTGAATATTTGTAACATTAACGGCAGTTTATCATCTTTTTATTGCAATTTTCCCCATTATCAAGTTAATGAAACTTTTTCTTTGAGAGGGTATGAATAAAAAAAATTTCTATTAAAGCTTTCTATCTTCTTTCGATTCATTTGAAATTTCAAAGAAGTTTGAAATTTGAAATTAGTTCCATAGATATTACTGTTTTATGATTATTTTTTACTACTTTGTAAAATTTCAGCACACGATGCGATTTGAAAACAATTAAAACTTTAAAATTAAACACTTTAGCAGCTTATAAATAAATCGTAGAGATTAATTTTACATTATCTTACTAGTTTTAAAGAAAATAAATGTTTAATTTGAGAATTTAATTTTTTAGTTAAACATTTACACAATTAGAATATTAATGCTTCACATAACTAATTACAACATTTCATTGTAATACCGTTATTAACAAGGTGATGTACTAAGGTTTAATTGACCCTAGAAAACACAGTTTAAACTCCTAATGTTAAAATAACACTGTTCCTGATTTTATGGTGTTTAAAAAATCATTAGGTACACATTCAGGCTTTCTTTGTGTTTGTTCTTCTGGAGTTGGTTTAGTATTTAAGGGTTCCTATGGTCCCTTTAATGGTTTATCCACTTTAATTTTTAATATAGTTTTGTAGAAAACTAGACTTACAGATAGACGTTTAAATGTGCGCGACAACTTTAAAATCTGGTGCAGTGTATAATAAACTAAATCCCATGTTCATGAATTTTGTCAATTTTTGTGTTTTTTCTTATAATCTTTAACCTCACCTCGACTGAGTGAGTGAATGAGTGTGTGTGTGTGAGTGAGTGAGTGAGTGAGTGAGTGTGTGTGTGAGCGAGTGTGTGAGTGAGTGAGTGAGTGTATGTGTGAGTCAGTGAGTGAGTGAGTGAATGAGTAAGTGAATGAGTGAGTGAGGAGTGAGTGAGGAGTGGTGTTTAAGGGATCGTCGACAGCTAGGACATTTGGGCCCTACCTCACCTCGAAAATGTTAATGCATTTTCCAACACAAAGAGTTAACTACAGTTTCAGCCGGTATTTGTGAAGTTCGCTGAACCAAAAGATAGTTATTTTTGAAAAAAGAAATGAGATATAGGGTAGGTAATTACCACGGAAATAAGTTGAGAATTCGACAAGAAGCTTTTGAACTAACATTTCTGAGGCATGAAAGGAAGTAGGCCCCTAGGTATCTTCACTTGCTGGACCGGTAGAAGATGCTGTGTGCATTTGGAGATATCAAGTTTTGTTTAGGATTACCGATTCAAATTTCTGAAGGAAGCGACGCGACCCGACTAATCTGGTTTTCTCTGCGTTTCCTGGTCGCATCATCTCAGCTGTACCAGTTCTTAGAGACGTTGGTGTAGATATACTGTGTACTGGGTGTGGGTTCGAACCTCTCCGAGAAAAGGAAAGCGTTCAACCAGAAGAAGAAGAGGACGAGGAGGAAAAAATGATAGAGAAAGTGTGTGTGTGAGATAAAGCAGCCTTGATAGTGGTATTTTCTCGGATGGGTAACCTCGGCGTTAATATGGCCCGCCCTGTGACGATTCAGGAACCTCTCGGGTTCTTCAAACTGTGCCACGCCAGTAGATACCTACTCATATCTACCCTGTCCGAAATAATTATAAAATATGCATCTACTTCATGATAACAGAGATAAATATTTGCAAAAATTGTCTTATTCCTAATTTTCTTGTAGGTGGAAGAGGAATATGGGAATTCAGTAGGCTTTGTGCGATAGTCAAATCTTTTAAAGCTGGTCGCTATATGAAGGCTTTAAAATTCCATTCTATTTGCACAGCCAAGAGATAAAAAGGTCAATAACGATTTTCTATTTGAGAAAAGTACAGGAATTAGAAAACTCACACAAATAACAAGGAATATTTCCCAAATGGTTCACTCCACAAAAGAATACATTTGGATATACCTGTTTTAACGATATCTGTTTTTTGTATGCTAAGATGTGATCTATCTCTTACGGTTTAACAGGACTACATAGACTATAGCCAGAAAATTCAAAATATACATTTCATTTGTCATAAAAACATCTTAAACAATGGAATTTTAATCAAAATTGTTAGCCATTTTTGAGAAAATCATAATTTTCGAAAAATGTTCCATGTAAAGGTAGTTTAAGATAGAGGAATTTTCTTTTCTTCAACATTTTCATGTTACATCCTTAAAAGATATTAAACTTAAATACCAACTTTCATCTTTAATCGACTTTTCGTTGTTGGGTTATGCTGTCCACAGACAGGCACAGGGACAAAAATGTTCCTTTTAGATCTAAGGGGTCTCAAAATATATATTTCTGGTGAAATCTCGACATCGAATTTTTGGGTGGAATACAATACTTTCCCTACTTACTATACGTGGTAAAATACATGTAGAAAACACGTGCATTTCCGTACCCATTACAAATCCACAGTTTTTCCATATGTGGTATACTAGGACCGCCTCCGTAGCGCAGTTGGTAGCGCGGTTGCCTCTGGCGCGGAGGAGCCGGGTTCGATCCACGGTACCAGGATGGGGATTTTATCCCGTCTGGGAGATCTGACAAGGAGTGCACTCAGCCTCGTTAGGTGCCGGAGGAACCAATTGAGAAGATACTTGATGGAAAAGTAGGGGCCCAAGGTCAAGAAGATCACATAACTGGCCGGGAGGGACAGATGTGGGAGACGCAGCGGCTGGGCGGTAGGCCTTGGCCCTTCATGGGCTGTCGCGCCGGGGTTTACTTAGGTATAGTAGGCAATCTTAGCCAACATCTCAAAGATCCATTCTGTAAGGAAAGGGTTAATATTAATCTGGGGGTGTTTTATATCCATGAATAATATACGATTTTTGCTCATGCTTGAAGCCTAAGTATTATCAGTTTTAGCTTGATCGGTTACGTAGGGTAATGTGTACATTAGGGGCTGAAAATATTGGATAGTGTCAACTTCACGTTACAATTTCTCAGAATTTGACTTATTGTAGCAATAAACATCGTCCTAAATGATCACATTCCAGATCGGCTGCACGACGGCTGTACTGTTAATCATCGTTGTGCAGCAAATCGGGTGGAACGCTCTCTATATGCCTGCAAACTATGACCATAGTCAATTACGTAAATGTGCCTCAGTCATTTCTCGAAATACGTATCCCTGATGTGTGCATTAATGTGGCCTTAATGCTTACTTTTTGAATGTCATAATCACGTACCTTCATGTCTATGAAATGGTTAGAGTTATATCTATTGTTTCTACCACTTCTAGGAGGAAGCCACAAGGCTATATAGCACAGAGACGCGCAGAAGTCTAACAATTCCAGGCTCGAGGAACCAGTTCTAGAGATCAATGAACGACCCGTCGACCAAGAAGACATTTAGTGTTCGTGGAAATACTTTCACGTCACTTATCCGGCCACACCATGCGCCATGAAACCTAGAAGTACATCGGAAACATGAGAAGGAAATGAAAGGGAAATAAGCGAAGGAAAATCATAGTAGGTGAAAAACCTTTGCCTAGCCTATTGACCCGGTGGGCGATCGATGAGAATCAAACCCGTCACCTGTTAAATGCGAGATTCCCTATCGCTCGGTTCATGCCTGTGAAAGTAGTTTTTCAATTTATACCTTTGTTTCAGAAATATTTGTAGCTGTAGCTTTAGGTGACGCAGATACAAGTGCGAATTCAGGGTGACCGTGACCGGTCTGCCGGTAACCAAACTCGCGACTCTATCATTTGAGTCATCCTGATAGCCGGGGGATGATACCTGGAGCGCGCGTGACTGAGAAGACACCCCTTACGTAACGTCGACCTCCATCACGCCGTGCCTTTCTCCGCGATGTTTGCTCCACATTCAGCCGGACTTGGTCATCCTACCCGACCAATCTGGGAGAAAGGGATTCATTCGCTAATCAGGTTTTAATGTCAAGACTCTGAGGGCCTGTTACGGCTTTGTAATTATGTGGACCTTTCGTTCCTTGGAAAGTAATGACCCCCAAGGTGTCAGGTGCTCGTAACCAGGTCAGTTGCCCCTTATTGTTGCCTTACCAGCTTCAGTCAAAACAATGGTTACATAAAACTGATGATCGCCTCAAGTGCAGATTCCCTGACGGCCTCTTCATTCCTTTGTGAGCATCTCCATATAATCATTTATTTAAACCATTCTATAGACATTTGAGTGCATACCTAACACTTTTGACAAAATTAAACTTAACACGTAGAAACAATTTCATTTTTAGTCAGACTGAGTTTTAGAGGAAAGTTACAATAATTTTACTTTCTTTACCACACACATAGGTAAAGAACGCATTGCAATCCACTCAAAAATTAAAATTACACTACAAATAAATCTTTTGAATCTTCTGAACCTAAATAAATATTTTTGGAACAATGTCCACCTGGTGTGTGTGTGTGTGTGTGTGTGTGTGTGTGTGTGTGTGTGTGTGTTTGTGTGTGTGTGATTTATTTCAAAACTAATTATTTTGAATAAAATACGACCATCTGTTTAAGATATTTATGACAAAATGTATGCCGAATTTTCTAAGGGCCCAAATAACCTATTGTCGACGAGCCTTTAATCTTCACCTACCCATCTAACCATTCACTCACTCACTCGAAATTTTTGAGGGAGCCTCTGAAATCCCCTTCATTCTGAATGTTTGTACCAGTAATTGGTAAATCGTAACAAATATAAAAAATCAACATTAACACAAATAACACAATTTCAGTGGAAAAAACTTATGATATTTACGAAACTGAATGTAAAGTTTGCAAGGAAGTGTAACATCTAAGACAAAAAGGAACATAGATACACGGTTTAAGGAACACAGCATCAACCAAATGTAGAGAACAGAGAAATCGGCAGTTGCAGAGCATCATTGATCTACTGATCATTAGCTGAAAGGGAAACCTGAGCTTTTAAAGGTCTCTAGACAGCCAGCGAAACTGAGAAAAATTATTCCTGTATAAAGATAAACACAATATATTAAATATTGATGTATCATATGAAAAGATCTCATCGTACAGCACTTACACTATCTACAAGTCTTAGAAGGAAGCGCGGACATGAATATAGGATGATACAAGGTTGCCTCATAAGTTCGTTCGTTTCTCGTTGCGTTTCAATTACTAAGAACACACGTAACTCGCAGTACAGCTACGGCAGAGTAGTTGCTAAACTTGCTGTTTACACACACGGACATATCCAATAGTGAGTCTGGTTCTTGACCTCTAAGTCGTAGGGGTGGTTAGATAACTTAATAACTTAACCGTAGATAGGATTCAGGGTTTTCAGGCGCTATAGCTGGAAGTCGCGAGCAAAACGAACGAACTTATGAGACAACCTTATGATAGAGACAATCTCTGAAACATCTTTCAAAAGGTTGTGGTGTGGAAAGTCAGGCTACAGCGCTCTCTGACCGCAGCCCATCCACGGTGTTGCACTGATAATATGCTGAGCAGATAAAAGAAAAATTGAACGTCACTTAAGGTATTCCGTGCGTGAGCTAGAGTAATAAACATTTCAGTTTGTATAAACAAATACCAAAGTTGTAGTTTATCGAACATTTCGATTGACTTATGCTGCTGATGGACAGGAGATAGGCAGTCGGTCAGGTAGACACATACACGCAAAGACTTTTCTAAAAGATTTTTAGAATTCTGGAAGCCTCTAAACAAGTATTTACAGTGCAATCTTGTAATCGACGTTCTACGCGAAAAATAACACGCCCTCTTGTGAACAACTTGAACAGTCATTTATACAAATATTTTATTTTGCAGGGGATTATATGAAGTTCTAATGGAGAAAGAAAGTCATACGAGGGTGTTTTGGCCGCGCCGTGGCCGAATGGTTAGACAATTGGCCTCTCGCAAAAGTGGACCGGGTTCGATCCCAGACGAACGCATGTGACATTTGTGGTGGACGAAGCGGCGCAGGCGTGGGTTACCTCCGGGTTCTTATTCCACAGGTGCTCCATCTTTATTTCATGTGTCATCAGTACCACCGCCTGCGATGCCGAATGTAAAAAATGACATTGGTATCTTAGATTTTGCTTCTTTTTTAAAAGTGTTCACATTTTCGGTGTTCACATTTTCTGAGTAGATATGACTGTAGTTTGTATTCCTGTTACCGAAATTTCAGAACTTAAGATTTAATTTTGTTAGGTAGGGTGCGAAAGTTGTAATTTCTGTCTTTTGAGTATTACAAAAAGTATGCTAAAAATTAGACGTGTAATTTATACAACGGGGGGGACACATAATATTTTGGCCACCACCTCTGGAGGACGGGATGAAATAGAAGGCAGGTACACAGGCCACAGAGACGTGCGGAACTCCTTAAGAGTTCCAAGCTTGAAGATTCATCACACTACTGGAACTGCCTAGAAAGAGAATGGACGACCTCTCGATAAAGAGCCCTGTAGTTTCCACAGAAAGTATTATTTATTTTGAAGAAGATGCGCACTATTTTTCTGCCATCAACCTATGCCACGAATTCTATAAACACGTTTGAAAGTGGAGGAGGAAGCGCAATAAAGGAGAAGCAGTGGTAAATGAGAAATTATTCGCCTACTGACCAGGGAAAACTAAGAAAAATCTATGGCCAGTCCGGGTGGTCGATCCCAAGACCTTACGTTACCATAGAGCCTTCTCTCTCCGTAAATTTATCTTAAATTTATTTTATAGAGGGGCAGAAAAAATGGGCTCTAAGGTGAAAGTCGAAACAGCGAATGTTTAAAACCTTATATAATAGAAGTTGGAGTTATTACTTTCACAAATTAAAATTTTAATTAATTATCTTTAGTCGATGTAGAACATCATACTTAAAGTCTCCTTTCGCGGAACATAAAATGTGACCTTAGCGAAAGGAGCGTCGAACCCACGTCCCTTGTTGTTGATGGAAAGGGAAGCAATTATGCGATAAAATCATCGCTCTGTTTCGCACTCGTGTGTAATTTGCCGCGATACCTTCCCAAAAGTACCGTTAAGATACTATTTCTTGCGATCTCACGTACGAGAGGTGCCCGCTTACTCCAGCGTTCAGATCTCCTCCACTTGCCAGGCAGGCGCGAGGCGAGGCTACTGCAATAAAAACATTACTACGTGTTGCATGGCTTTTCACTCAACTGCCTCATTACTATATTACACAAGCATTTGACTAGGTATTTGGTACCCTGTTTACAGTCGTGGGGTTTATGCTTACTGCAGTAAAATGTACTAATTTTATAATACCTATAATTGCATATTTTTATAGTATGACTCTTTATAGCCTAAAGGATCTATTTATTATGTCTTCTTTATGTAACGAGAACTTCAATCAAGGGTTTTGCCTCCCATAATGTGATAATTACACTAGCCAACAATGTAAATGTAACTGAGATGAAATAAATATTTGTTAACTATATCGGCCACAGTAATAACGAAAACGACAACCAAGAACCCGAATTAGTTCCCGTTTTCAAGTTAAAAAGGTGCATTTATCTAATTATATTTCATTAGCATTCATTTTCCATATATGCTTCGTAGTCCTGCTTACGGTGGACAGTGATGAAGTTTTAGGCAACAATAGCTGTGTGTATTTTGTTGCTATTTTTAGCCCGGACTCGTAGCATTAAGGGGAGCAGGAAGGCATGTTTTATTTAAGCGCAATTTCAGTCTATTACAAGCTGTGTGATGGAATAAAAAGATTGGGCTCAGCGTCAATCACTTGAACCAGAATATCACAATGTTATGCACGAAGCACTTGTCAAATACAGGAACATAATTCTCCCTGATCTTCATATAAAATTGAGCCTAATGAAAAACTTTGTTAAAGTCATGGACAAAAGTGGGGAAGCATTTGCGCGAGAAATTTGCCCGTCTTAGTAAGGAGAAAATCAAGAGGGGATTTTCGTTGATTCCCAGATATGCAAACAGTACAAAGATGAACATTTCAACACCTAACTGAAAGGTAACGAAAAGTTAGCTTGTGATGCCTTCGTTCATATGTCAACAAACTTTCTAGGAAATGTGAGCCGATTACTGCTGGACACTAATCAGATAATCAGCAGGAAAAAGCTACTCGTACAAATGCCAGGTAAAACGGTTGCGCCTTCAGTGAGCTTCCTCCGAGGGAGTTAAATACATGCATAAGCTTATATAGGCAACAATGTATAGTTATCGTAGCTTTAAAACGAGTGCTAATATTGCACTTTCACTAACATTTTCGTTATCAGCTCACCTAAAACAAAGATTATCTGTCTTCATGCCAGTTGCAGAAAAAAAGTAAAATTTTGTTGCCTGGTGTTATTTTTGTTATTAGTGGTTATTGATTAATAATCGGTATTAGGGGGAGAGCGAATGCTATTTTAACTATATTGGCAACATAAATAGATTTAATTTATGATGAAAATACGCACCATACTTAAAATTGCACATCTGCGAACTATTGATTCCGTATGGTGGTCGTAACATTATTTTGATGTTATTTTTTAAAGTGTCCCATCATTTAAATTTCTCCCTGTTCTGGTAAATGTTGCATTATCTGAAGTTGAGTTTTCTATTATCGTTATTTTCTCATATAAACTACATATCCACTTCCATAAAAGTATAGATAAATATCTTAAACTTGTCCAAAATAGATTTTACAATTTGGGTGATAAAATTCTTGATTCAAATTTTGATGTCATAGTTTACTTTTAAAAAATATTTCCTTCCTTGGAAGACTTATTTATGAGATTAACCTCTCCGTGTGGAGGACTGACACCCCCTAGGTCTTAAAAGTAAGTGCTTAGGATGATATGCCTGTTGGGGAGCAGAGAACCTATGGACCGGACAGAGTGAATACCTGGAACTGAGTGGTTAACCCAGCAACAGGTATAAGAGTGAGGAAGAGGATGACAAGAAACGCTGAAATATGATGGAGCAGTTGGTGTATTGAGTGGCGGGGGAAACCGGAGAACCTGGAGAAAACCTGCCCAGACGCCGCTTCGTCCAGCATGAATACCACTTGCGGGTCCCTGGAATCGAACAGGGGCCGCCTAGGTGGTAGGCGAACGATCCACCGGTCGGCCATGGCGCAGTTCCTCGGAAGACACCGAACTTAAATACCATATTGGGTACCTAAGTTTTAGTTTTTGAGTTGTTCACACACACACACACACACACACACACACACACACACACACACACACACACACCTTGATATCTTTTTCTAAAATATTTTTTATTCAGGGGGCAGTAAAAGGATGCAGACTTTTAGATAAAATTTCAAATCAAAAAATAAGGGAGGGACTAAAAATAAATCCTTTGGCAGACAAAATGATCAGTTACAGGAATGAATGGAGAGAGCATATCTATTAATAGAATGCCTAGAGTAAGGATCCCAAGGAAGGTGTTGAACTATAGGCTATTGTAAAAAGACTTCTGGGAAGAAGACCAAGAAAAGGATGGTCAGACACGAAGTGAAGGTATTCAGGGGATATCAAAACGTGTGTTTCCGATGAAACCACGGTATGGTGGAATAAAAGTGTGGAATATGGTGGTGTATGGTGGGATACATTGAGTGGAATACAATACTTTCCCTACATACTACAGGCAAGTGTTAAAAGAAAGTAAAAGGTAATTCATTTAAAAGATAACTCGCCTTCTAAAGAACTTTGAGTTTTATATGTATGTACTACCTAAGTGAAGTGGAGGCTGCTGCAGACGAACAGGGGATTGCCCCCTGAGTCAGCCACAATAATGATCAACCGAGGATAATTTACTTGTTAATACCACAACAATTATCCTGTACTTACAAGCAAATGTTAGCACTCTTTAGTTACATCCTCCAACTTTCTCTGTTCTCCACCACCTTCTGTTATTTTTTCCAAAAGGAAACCAGTTTTTTGTGCGATTTGCTTGTCGTGTTTGGAATCAATCAAAATGATGAAACCTGCTCCCCGCCCTTCACCATCGTAATAATCGTTTCTTTATCATCATGATTATCCCTTTTCACCAAATTCAGTATCACCTTATTAGAAAGGAATAGACCTATTATCAATGTTTTTACCCTTTTCCTTCCTCACTCATTGATGAATGTTATTTGTTGGTTTGATTGCCCTGGTAATAACAATTTCTGTAGTTTGTCATAGTGGCCAATTTTTCAAGAGTATGAAATAATTGATGTTGTTTAACGACACTGTCAATTGCCAGGATCACATCACGGTCGTTGATCACATTATTGAACACTTGAACAGTCAACCGGATAGTGTTTTCTAATACATCGACAGTATGGAGATATAACACATAAATTTTGTATTTAAGCATTCCACACAAATAATCACGTGGATTCAAATCCGTAGAGTAAGCCAATTATTCTTATTATTAAGCTATTTTCTTCGACCTTTTCCATGATAGCCCTTATTTCGTCCGGAGCCGGCTTGTTTGTAGAAGTTCGAGAACAATCAGGCTAGGTAATCGCCGGTACAAAACCTTGTGCAGCGCGAAGTTTTTAGCCAATTTTCAGTTTACTGTGTTCTTGTCAGCTGAAAGATACTTCAAAGTGAAGAAGGTTTAATGAGTGTTGAGTGATTGTATCGTGAGAATCACTGTTTGAGAGACAGAAAGAAAGTGAAGAAGTGGGGGGGTTTAAGGGCCCGTCGACAGCTAGGTCATTTGGGAGAAAGTGAAGGAAAAAAAAAAAAAGAAAAAAAAAAAAGAAGTGAGTCAAGGTTACGAGAATAAAACTGTTGAGCTGTAATATCACGAAAGACTGTAGACTGCGTCAGTGAAAGAAAACTTTGTATTTGTGCGAAAAAGGAAACAAAATAAAGCGAGAAAGGAGTAATTGAACTGGATTTATCGTCTTTTTCATTTTCATGAAAAAAGAAATGAATTTTCTGGGAATATCTTCAGAAGCCCTGTAAATTTCGAATTACGTTTGCATAACTGGTATAATGTAAGAGATAGACAAAATATTACAATACACAAAGTGTAAATTTCTTTCATTACTTGTTACAATGTTATGTAATTTCAAACTGTTGGCCCAGTTTTCAACATTTAACACTCACTTCAGCCTCCTGTACTTAAAATGATACATTCAAAGAAAACATGTTTACTAAGTTTATCTTGTTTAACGTAAAGTATATATATTTTTGTAGCAATAGCGTGTAGAAGAGCGGGTAGTGAAAGCTATGTGGTTAATAAGAGCAACATCTAAGAGGAGATTAGTCGCTGTAACGCACCTTGACTGGACGGTAGGGGGTCAGCAATGGACCGTGTGTGGTCTGCAGAGAACAAACAATATTTACAAAGGGCTGTTTTTCACTATGGTCGAATTAGCGATTCTCTACACCAGCAGCGCCACAAGCGGCAGGTGTCAGAAATGATTCACTTGACCATTACTCTTGTAGCAGCGCGACTCAGTAAAAGAACGTAGCGGTCGGTCGGTCGGTCGGTCAATGGTTTTTGTGCCAGTCCCGGGTTTGGCGCCGGAGAAACTGTTTCCGGTAGCGCGCTGCTACAAATCTCGCACGCAGCATCCGGATCATCCGGCGTGGCCTACTCTTTCGCACTAGGGTGTGTACCACACGGCGTTCCAGAAGTGTTGTGCCTGTCCGTTACATAATTTTCAGGCAATACACCTTTGAAAATAGAAAAATCTGATATGTTACTCTCACATGACTTTCTCTATTCTAGTACTATTCTTACAAACTCCTATTCCTCTATTTACTTCATATTAATCGAGATAAACATTTGTATAAATTATCTTATTGCTAATTTTCTTGTAGGTGAAAGAGGAATATGGAATACAGTAGACTGAACGATACTCAAATCTCTTAAAGCTGGTCGCTACATGAAGGCTTTGAAATTCCGTTTTCTTTGCACGGCCAAGAGATAAAAAGTGAATAACGACCTTCCGTTTTAGAAAAGTTGAAGTATTGCAAAAGTCACACAAATAACAAGGAATATCTCCGAAATGGTTCACTCCACAAAAGAATACACTTGGGCATAACTTGTCTGTTTTAATGAGATCGACATGTTTTGTAAAGTAAGATTTTCTCAGTCTTTTACGGTTTACCAGTTATGCAAAGGTCATCAAGAGTAAATAGAACCATATGGGCTATAGCCAGAAAATTCAAATATACATTTTATTTGTTATAAAAATAACTTAAATATATGGAATTTTAGCCAAAATCGTTAAGAGCCATTTTTAAGAAAATCATAAACTATCGAACAATTTTCGACGTAAACGGTAGTTTAATGTGGAGGAATTTTCTTCAAAATCTGCGTGTCGCATCCTTGAAATACATTAAACTTAAATGCCAAGTTTGGTTTTTAGCCGACTTTTCGTTTTTGAGTTATGCTGTAACATTACAATTTGTAGCCTCAGCTTTACAACATTGCCTCATAAACATTCAATAAAACGCAGGAGAAATGATCATGTACCTAACGTAAATCTGAAGTAAGTAATGAAAGAAGAATCGAAGGGGACAATTAGCTAACTGACTTTATGACGCACTGTGTTTGTGTGTGTGTTGAGCTGCCCGAGGATGATCTACTTTCTTTACAACTCGGACCAGTTCTCTCTCTCCGTCTCTTTCTGTCGACTGGCTACCCAAGAATGCTTTCTTTTCCACCCATGAATTGGCCATCATCACTCGCCGGACATTGAACTCTCGCATAGTGAGAAAGCTGCTTGCCATGGTGACCATAAGCTGTCCGTCGCAATTGGAGTGTTCCAACATCTCGTCCTCGCTCCTCCGATCCATTTCGTCAATCCATTTTTGTCTATTCTTTATTACCTACTTGCAATTCCGCCGTTATTTCTTCATGTTTTATCGTATCGAGTTTGGTGCAGCCCTTTATTTTTACGATTCTTGGTTGTAAGCCAAGTTCCACAATGTTATTTCAAAATAAACATCCCTTTCTACGTTAAATTTGTATCCTAAATATTTGAAATTTTTTACTTCAAGACTTTGACCGTCAAAAACAGTTTCAGATTGCACCGGAGTTTTGCCTTTAAATGACATAATCTTTGTTTTTGTCATTGGTATACTAGATCCACATAAAAGCTATCATTATTCTAGCTACTTCCGGTAGTTCCATTTAAATATTCAATTCACATATTTCGTTGTACCATACACTAGATTAAGCGACAATAAGTTTTTCAACAGCTTTGAAATTTGACGCTCTTTGGAACACCACTTGGAAAAAAGTCAAAAAAATAAGCTGATAAATACTTCCCATTTCAAAATACATACTATATATGCTTGGACGTTCAAATCAATAACAAGCAATATCTTGGAAATTCTTCACTCCATTAAAAAATTATTTGACATAAATTGTGTGATTTAACGACTTTTGCCTTTGCAGTCTGTCTCTTACGGTTTACTAGTTAAGCAAAGGACTTTGCAGGCTGTTACCAAAAGATTAAAGATAAAAATTTTATTTCTTGTGTAAATGTTTTGAAAATATCCTATTTTAATCAAAATAGAGCCCTTTTTAAAAAAATAATAGAAACAACGAAAATGCTTCCATGTAAATGGTAATTCAGAGAAAGGAGGTTTTCCTGAAAATCTTCGCATCTTTGGACAATTTTTAGGACGGAAACAACACACACACACACACACACACACACACACACACACACACACACACACACACACACACACACACACACACACATACACACACAGACGACATTTCTAATAAGTATTTACAATAGCAATAGCGATTTCCGAAATATTTGCTATTTTATGTTTAATGTTTTTTATACTAAGCTCAACGTCTTTTGAAAAGTTTAGTATTTATTCTTTTAATTGTTACAAGATGGTGGCCAACATCTATATTCATTAGTTTTACTAGCTGTTTACTGCTGTGCAAGACTTATTAACTAATTAATGAAAGCATTGCATATAGCAATTAGTATGAAGCTCAATAATCACCTTGAAATGAGCATTAGTATAGAAAGTGGTGTGACTATTACATACCAGAATACTTGTTTATTTTCATTCATTCATTATTTATAGGTGTAGGTATGTTTCCAATGTAACAATTCTTTCTTGCCAGCATGTCAGGAAGGATCAGTAGCATTCTGTGAAGGTATGTGAAAGCAGTAAGATATGCAGTAGGTACAACAGAATAGGAAGAACACCAAGGTCGTTCTTCTCAGTTGGACTGACTTTCCTGTTCTACGTGATACAGACATATATGGAATAGTTACTTTGACAACCGGTCCATAGGTTTGTTTTCCTAGAACTAGTAAATTCTTCGTCTACTTCCAGTAAAAGTTGTTGTGATATCTGGGGCATTGTGTACTACACAATAGAAATGTAACGTTTCTTCAACTGCCGTGTCAAAATAGTCAAACTTCTGTATCTGTTAGCATAATCAAAAGTTTTATATAGTGAAAATTCTCATGTATGGACGAAAACAAAGTCAGAAAAAACGGAGGAGATAAAAAGACGGTGAAATTAAAGAGATACGAATAATATGTTCAGACTTCATTAATGAAAATTGTGTAAAATTCCATTTAAGCGAAATTTACCATGCTTGAGAAGCATGCAATATTTATTGCTTTCAGCAACAAGTTCAAGTTCCCCACATTGCGGGGATAAGAACGTTATACTTGAAATACAGTAGAGATTTCAAGGAGTGGGTAAGAAAAGAACTTTGCGTTGTTTAGGAGACTTGAATGCGGGGATAAGGACGCAATGGTGAATTACAGTGAAGATTTGGACGGGTGGATGAAAACGTAACCCAGCGCTGTATGTATGTATACACTTCATGCGTGACGGTTTTCTAGAAGCAAAACTGAGCTATCGAAGATGATAAATAGTATTTGCAGCGCTTACTTCATATGAAGTTATTAAGATCTTTCATCAATGACAGAATTTTAGTTTGCATTTATCTTACTGTAACTTAAAGTTCTTCAACTTTGATGCTTGTAAACTATGTAAATGACCACAAACAAAACTAGTGCTTCTATTTCAAAGGTGATATTATCCAGTTTCTGTATAAAATAATATAGGAATCTTTTAGTAAACAAATATTTCATTCAGAATCAGTACCAGCGCGGTTTGCTGAGAGAGTAGATGGAATTGGTAATATTAATATTAAAATGAGTCCGGGTTCATAGAATTAGGCTCACTTATGACAACCAAAATACCAATCCAGATCATCCGGATTAGGAGAAACACCCTACTCCCGTATTGAACTTAAGCATCAAGGATAATTTTTCTCCTAAACCAATAATAAACGCGACAATTTTAATTACTTATTCTCCATATAAGCGTCCTCTGAATAAAGCAGTACAGCATAGTCTGCAATACAAATAAGAACTTTTAATTCACAGTACGAAGTTTTCATACCATCTTAACTATAATCATACTTGCCAATGTTAAATATTTTTCTTAACCCTTTTTGTCAGCAACATCCATCAACATCTTAACATTAAGTGTTAGACTTTGGTGACAGCACTATGCAAGTTAGTAGCTTATTTTCCTCGATATTCGTCCAAAATTAAACTTTAAACTATTGTAAATATTCGGTATATCTGAATATTAGTGTTTAGAAAGACATGGTGTATTGAATATGTAATATGTTGGTGTTCCCAAATATCAGCTTCAGATGGACATGGACCCAGCGAGCCAGTAACCTTGAGAATGGATGTAGTCCAAGTTATAGACCGGTTATCTGCACTAGGGGTCAACGTGTGTCCCAGTCGCCCCACTTTCTGCTCTTTAAAATGTAATAATACCTAGCAGAAAATATTCTTTGAGTCGCTGAAGATCCCTCAGGAACCCAGGCGGCCTAGTGCAAGCTATAGGCCGGTTATCTGCAGCAGAGGTCAACGTATCCCAGAAATGTAACAATAACCAGGCAGCGATTAGGATGCTGAAGGTCTTTCAGGAATCCCAAACGAATAGAGTTCAAAATAACGGAATCACTGCACATTTCAGACCAGTTTTTTGCGCTAGAAGTTAACAATACCAAGATAAGTAACTATGTTTTGTTTCCAATATCCTCCAGGAATCACAGCCATGCACTAGCTTTTTGGCTGAAGAAGTATGTGAAAGCACAGGCATCCTGTGGGACGTGGAGTAGGTACTCCGTCCCAACAAAGCAGGTAGACGTGTTTCATTGAGATGTTGTCAGTATCTGTGTCAAGTCCAGTGGACTGGCGAAGTAGTTCAACCACACCCTACGTCTTCCGGCAGCACCAAGTTGGGGTTACCGTCCAGCTGACCTCGCGGTCTATAAATCATGAAGATGATGATTCGCCGCCCCGTATCGAGGTCGATGTATCGATCTATCGCAGTGCCTCCAGCACAGTCACATTCTGTGCGCATTGTTGCTAGTCGACCTTGACACCTGTTGCCTGGACTTTGTTGAGGCATTCGCATGGACTGCTTTATGCTTCCAATTTAATTTCATCTCTAATTTTCATTGGCTGATTATCAACTTTGATTTAGTTATTCGCTATGGTTAATAACGTACCAAATTTAACTTCATTTACGAGAGTTAGCTACTTCAAAGCGAACGTCGATTTCTCATTCGATGTAGGTACAAGTGTGGAGATTTTTGGTAAAATTTATCAATTCCGTTTAAATTTGATTCAGATTGGAACAATCTTATAGAATATTATGCAACGAGAGCATAATGGCAGCAATTTAGATGCGAGTATATTTTATAAAATGAGCTGCAGCGAGTTAATTCATATATTAATATGAGAATCATAATTGCTGCCATTATGTTCAACTTTCATACGACATTTATGACATATATTCAATATTTCATGCCGCATATTATTGTTACTGGTGTCCAACATTGTTATTCAATTGTACATAATATGAGAATCGATTGTAGCACCTTTAAATTTTGTTATGTCGGCCTTTACACAATGATACACAGAGTATATGTGATATAACCTTTAAAATGGCAAAAAGGAGAAGATAAATTGAATTTATTACAATTTACAATATTAACACTAATTATTAAATAAATAGAGTAGCTTTACTCCGTATACGCTTTCAGCTGGATGGGTATGTGCGCAGACGCCGAACTATTGATTGCTACTTGTGAATTTTTTAATTTATGGATAGCAGTGTCGTTATGAGCAGGTGTACCTTTGATTGGTGGTTAGTAGTGTCGATATGAAGAGGTGAATATAATTAGGTCTATTACAGTGGCGTATAAACGCTACATTATGGCATTGTCTAACATAAAAGCTATTTAATTAATTTACTATTTTAAAGCCAGTAGTCCGAGTTGGAAGTTTTCAAGGCCATTTAACCATGCGTTTCAAATTAGCTTTAAATTTGTACAAAATTAAGGACCGTTTATAAGTGCAGCCTAATAAAACTTTTACTTTTAGGTACTCGTGCTCATTCACGTGACATTATCGAAAATTGATACAAAATAAACGGTAAAACATTGTTAGCAGTTTTACTCGCTCTATCACTCTTATCTTGTCTGAGGGTTTGCAGTACATAATGCAACATTAAATCGGTGATTGTTTATTTACTTTTTAATATGTACTAATATTTAAGAATATTTCAAATTAATATTTTAAAACAAAATACAATTTTAAGGTGCTTTAGCTTTGACAAATAAAGAACACAATATGGTTTTAAATAATTCTAAAATTACGCAGCTACGTGCTTGTAATATTTTAGGCAAACATTAGTGTGCAGAATAGAAGACTTCTATATTTCTGTCCTGGGCAGTGGAATCCTTGTTCTACTAATGAAACCCCTGGCAATTAGACTGCCCACTCTAATTTCCTGAATATTCCTCGACCCACACCCTATAAGGCCAAGACAGAAGACAGCCCGTTACAGCGGTGCTACCCCATTATTGCAGCAACAGGTGGCGGGGAAGATAGACTTTTAATGTCCAATGCCACTTCCTCAATTTGAACATTTCTTTAAAAAGAGACCTCCATACAATGCTAAGAAAAATTACACTGTCATTTCCTGTTGGACGTACAAAGGTGCACAAAAGATGAAGGATAACAGATAGCCTACTTTCAAGGGGTAAGTAATCACATGCTTTTATTGCGATATATTAATACAAACCTTCTTAACCATATTATTCCTAGTTCCTAGCGTTCATCTTGTGTTATTTATTGTCCAAGAAGCCTTAACTTCAAATTATCTCACTGCATCCCCCCCCCCCCCAGTTAACCAGTCTGTGAACCGCGATTTGTTTCCAAATTGCACTGGTGTAAGAAGAATATAGGACTACACCAAGCTTTAAGAAATAGTCAAATGTTTTAAAGCTGGTCACTATATGAAGACTCTGAAATTCAACTCTCTTTGCACGGCCAAGAGATAAAAAGTGAATAACGATCTTCCGTTTAATAAAAGTATAAGTGTTACAAAACACACAAATAAGAACCAATATCTCCAAAATGTTTCACTCCACAAAAATATGCACTTGGACATAACTTGTGTTTTAACAAGATCTACGTTTTTCTATAGTAAGATTTGCTCTATCTCTTACGGTTTATCAGTTATGCAAAAGTCATCAAAACTAAACAGGACTACATAGGCTATAGTAATAAAATTCAAAATATACATTTCATTTGTAATAACAAATCTCAAACATATGGCACACTCGATAGAGCCATTTTTCAGAAAATAAAAACTCTAGAACAATTTTCCATGTAGAGGGTAGTTAAGGGTGGAGAAATTTACTTCAAAATCTTTTTATCGCATGCTTGAAATATGTGAAATTTAAACGCCAACTTTAGTTTCTAGCCGACTTTTTTAAGCTGTTCACACGGAAATTTTTCAAAATATTTTTTTTTATTTAGGGGGCCTCAAAACACATTTCCGGTGAAATTTCGACAAGAGAAAGTTATGTGAATGCATGACATTTATCTTTGCTGCACTGTAATCTTGGATTTAATATTCAAGTTGGTTAAGCATACATTTTTATTTAGCTGTAGGTAGGAACACAAGTTTTACGTGAAGCTGTGTTCTAAAAACAAGGCAGTTTATTTATTGGTGTGTATGTTAGCGATGAGGAAAGTTACATCCGTTGCTATAGCAACTATACCTACCTTTCGTGCGAAATTAAAATTAATATCCGTTGTGGCGGAAAAAGAAAACAAGAACGTATGTTTCATATTGCCAGCACGTAACGCTTGGAAACAGTCGTAATTTCGTGAAATGATAGTTCACGGACCCCAGCCGGGATTTGAGTCGACGACCTTCAAGTAACTGTAGTGTTTCCTTCTTTGGGAATCAAATTACTATAACATTGCCTTATTTTCGACGTTAAAGCCATGTATAAAATACGTTATTTATTCCAATCACATTATTTTCTCTATCCATTCTTCCGCAAAGTTTAATAACCTTTAACCTGATGAGTCATATCGAACGATGAATGCATGAAATGATACTCATTGAGTCCGAAATATATAGAGCTTCAAGTTACCCATCATTTTTGTAGTAAGTTTGCTTCATAATGTGTTCCCTGTATGTCCGCTGTGTGACAACCTGTTGTCTGTCCGTCACGTGCTGCTAGAGTGTTGCTCTCTAGCGCACCTTCGGGATTCTCTGCAGCTGCCTGCCAGACTTGCAGAGATCTTAGCGGACGACAAAACAGCGGTTGATAGAGTTTTTGAGTTTTTAGCGGATTGTAATATCAATTTGAGGATTTAAAAATTTTAGATTTTTGTTTATACCTTTTGACATATTTATTACCTTGTTCTATATCCGGCTATTGCCACTGTTTTTTACGTTTATGTGTTTATTTTCTTTGTTGCTAGTAATTTTATTTTTGATTGAAGTTTATACCTGGCTATTGCCGTGGATTTTACAAGGGCGCGGATGACCCTGAAGTTGAGCGCCCTTAAACCCACAAATAATAATAATAATAATAATAATAATAATAATAATAATAATAATAATAATAATAATAATAATAATAATAATAATAATAATAATAATAATAATAATAATAATAATAATAATAATAATAATAATAATAATAATAATAATAATAATAATAATAACAACAACAACAACAACAACAACAACAACAACAATAATAATAATAATAATAATAATAATAATAATAATAATAATAATAATAATAAATAAATAATAATTCATAATGTGTATTTCTGTGAGCTAACATTTTCAACTATGTAAACTTATTGAGCCTTGTGCATAAACTATAATATTAGCTTTTGTTTTGGGTATAGAAAAAGCATCTACTTCATTACAAATACATAAACATAACCTAATATTAAGAAGTTCATACTTCTATGCTATAGATCTGCCTTTTAGTAAATAATGGATCTGCTATTAATGGACGCTTCCGTTCCTATTCGGTAATTGTCGTTACAGTCTTGCTTATTTTAATTTAAAAATTAACAGCTATAGAAGGCGAGTAACCCAAGCAATTGGAAAATCTAGTATGAACATAACCTATGTATGTCAAACGTATAATTGTTTGAAGTTAGAATCTCTAGACTATTTCCTTTCTTTAAACGTAGTTCTAGCCCGAACTTGAACAAATGCAGTCAAAGGCATATGATTTTCCTTGGTACTGGTTACGAAGATAGAGCCCGATGGAGTTCCAGGTCACCACAGGGATCGCGCCAGCAGCCAGCTGCGGCTGATGAATCAGTCCCCCAGGCGGCCAGCCGACCACAGCGCCTCCCCCCAACCGAACACTATATCTCCAGAGCGTAAACTGCAGTGCAGCGCATCCTAACGGCGATCCTGCTGACCCTCACAACGCGGAAAGACCGGCTAGAGAAAGAATGAAATGAAAGGAAGTGATTCGGGGGATGTAAGATAAATATCCCTCCTAGTATTCGCCTGAGTGACCATGAAGAAAAACCGAAAATTCTCAAGGTCAGAAAGGTTGGCCGCAGGAATCGAACCCACGATCTCCGGAATGCGGGCCACAGACGTTACCGCCAGAGCCATACCGCTCGATAATACTACGGTTATCGATAGAAGTATTCCTTTGATACTTGGAGCTTCTTTGTGCTAGCGTGGTACTACTGTATGTTGGCAACAGTGGCCATGCACAACAAATGACGTATGTAGGAGCATTATTTGGGTCGATGTTGATATACAGCAGAGGGAGAACCCCAGCGGGAGATCTCTCTCTTAAGAAACCTCACCGCCGAAGGAAATATTTATTGAAAGTATTAATATTTCACTTCACGTTTCGATGTAGTAATTAATTACGGCAGCAGGTTGGTACCCCATCATCACGCAAGGAGGTCAGTTTGCAGCACAAAGCGAGTGTCCCTAGCTAATGTGCCAGGCTCTGTCGGGGTCCTCGCCGGTATAAACGTCCATCACCCAGGGTTGTCCTGGGGCGAAGAGGCATGTAGCAGTCCGCAAGGTATTTCATTACCCTGCAGCAACAACCGTGAGAAACACTGCCATGGACGATATTTCACCGTGCACCAGCCTCCTCACTTCCACTTTCATCATCATTCGCACCATTTACCTACCTACTGCTTCTCTCCAATCCACAACATTGCACCCATTCACAACAAATATTCTTCACTTTGATAAAAAACATCAACTTTGTTGACCCAGTAGCTCAGTCGGTACAGCACCTACTTGCTGCACCTTCCAAACTGGGAGGGTGGAAATTTTTCTTGCACTAGGATTATTCCCCATCCTCCCTAGAGTCTGGAAGTATGAATGGGAGTGTGAATATGTATGAGAATTTAACTTAAAACAGAAAGAACCAAAGCCCAAAACCACCACCGTTGCTGATGAGCAATTGTACCATGAAGTTCAAAGCCGCCGATATGACCTACGAAGTTAAAGGCGTCATAATAAGCAATTGTATTCGACTCAAAAATTCGATGTCCAGATTCACCGAAAATATATGTTCTCAGGCACTCTGAATATAAAAAGACTAAAATATAAAATAATCATTTAACTGTGCCATATACTAACAAAAACTTTGTTGTTTGTTTTTTTTATTAACCTTTTTATGTATTCATTTCAAACACATGAAAGCTATTCTGTGTCACATGGCAAACCTTTATATAAGGTCAGATTTAATAATAAATTTAGAAAAAGCTACGCGCGGGTTTGTGTGTGTGTGTGTGTGTGTGTGTGTGTGTGTGTGTGTGTGTGTGTGTGTGTGTGTGTGTGTGTGTGTGTGTGTGTGTGTGTGTGTGTCTGCCTATGAACAGCATAACTCAGAAATAAAAAGTCGGTTAAAAATCAAACTTGGTATTCAAGTTTAATATACTTTTAAGAATGCGACAAAAAGTTTTTGAAAAAATCCTCCACCCTAAACCACCCTTCACATGGAAACTTTTTGGATAATCCTATTTTCTCAAATATAACTAACGATTTTGATTAAAACGCCATATGTATACGATACTTTTATGGCAAAGCGCAATATCGATTAATTCTCGAAACAACTAGCGAGTTTAGAAAACGCTAAAATGTCGGATAAATGCAAAAACACCAAATTAACCTCAATATAGCATCAACATTACACTAAGCACAGTCCCGTAAATTAATTTCATTCATTGTAAAATAAATAACTTATATATGAAATAAAGTTTCGTCCGAAAAGCAATATATTCAAGCTGCCTTCTATCTTTCAATGTTACGTAGCATTCCAAGGTTATCATTTTCATCATGCAGCTGTAACGTGCTGGAAACGAATCAATCGTTTAGCGCCTGCGCAGAACTCCAAAAATTAGCTGATTAGGTCACTGTCCCTTGTGAGTGTACAACACTTTACAATATTTCAACTATAAAATTCGGTGTATGGTCGAGCATAAATTGTCGTGTGAAACTTAACTATAATGGTAATTAAGACGCTCGTACGACAATTCGCTTCGCTCGTTTCCTAATATATATTTGCGTGTTAATTACTACCATTATAGTCTCGTTCCATAATATACTATTATGATGTTTGTTAAAGTATATTCTAACAAGAAACAATTTATGCCTTCATGAAATTTAGATACTTAAACTAATAAACTGAAACGACGCTTTCACGCCAAACTATCAGTTCTCGTTAAATTTACTTAACATAAAAGGTAACTTCAAGTGGTAGTATTTGAACCTGGGACCTTCACCTTGAAGGCCAATGGGCAAGTGACTTCACACACGGCAGTACAATACAGTCATCTAGGTCGAAATTGCACTGTTCAACTTCTCAGTTCGCAGGCTGGGAACACTCACCTGTTATATAAATGTATCTTAACATTCCTGAAGGAATACTATATGCAACTATGAAAATAACAGTGATTTTCGAGATTACCACGTTCACACACAATGTTTCGTATATCTGAACATTCCTGGAGAAAGACTTTATAGAGATGTAAGAACAACAAAGAGTGATTCTCGAGATTAGCACGTTTACACGGACAGTGCACTTGCGGTTGCCACAGGGACCATATCGTTCAGCTACTTGGAACTGAACCCACCACCAATAGTTGTTGTCGGCCAACATAACGGTGATTTCTTGTGTAGGACGTGAAATGATCTCATGTTAAAGAACAGGTTCCTGTGATAACACTTTTAATTGGAAATGTGCAAAAAACTAATAGCCGCGAAGTCGAGGAGGGTGTGGTGGGCGAACACAGGGTGGGACCTTCATGGCCTGTTACAGGTGCAGGGGAAGAAGCATGTCTCCGGAGGCTCTGAGGTCCGCACTACCAACTTCTACTTAGCTTCGCACAATACCTGTAAGACAATTCAAATAACAAAATAACCAGCTTCAAGTATGACAAACACTATTTACCACTTAGAACCCAGTTTGACATCACATAATAGTATAGAAATAGCAAATAGTTACCATAATTTATATCTACAAAATTTGAAATTTCTCTTAACGAAGTGTAAATAGTAAATATAATTTCTTTAAGTTTATACTCTTCAACTACGATGTATTTTATGACTATTTCATACACAGGGCGTTTAATTATCATTACGAATTACCGCCTGGTCATTCTTCAGTTTTGTACAAATTATCACTAGGTCAGAATTATAGCTAAAAATTACTTCCGACTACTCATCACTACGTCATTCCTTTCTTTATTCAGTGTTGCCAACAGTACCCATAAATTGCTGAAAAATAATTTGTTACACATTACAATCGATTAACAGTCAAAAGAAACATTGTATTTCAATTTGACAACTGTGTTTTAATAATTATTTTTAATAATTAATGTATTCTTCCAGAAGAAATGTTATATGTTAATGTTACGTTTGAAATTATAAACTGGTTTTTTGTTATAACAAGAGAATACCACGATACATGTACCAGAAATTCTGGAGTTTTATTTTCCTCAGTTGGTAGTGCTGAGAAAGTTGAACTAATCTAATCGAAATTAATGTATTTTAGGTTAGTTTTTATACAATTTAAGATTTTCTGGTCAAATCTTTGCGATACAGTATTAAGTTCATATTTATTTATGAAATAATCTAAATAAATATAGCTCGACAGTCTGACACTCACTCTACTTGAGAATTTATCGCTTAGATCAGACACCTTATGACGTTACTTGTGATGAATGCTGTTGTCAATTTCTCTCTTGTGTGCATTTTTATACTCCCATATTGGTTAGTAATTATTAATGAGTGCGTTATATAGTATTGTTAAATAGGCTATTGTTGCATTTGCAATAGCATTACTCTTTTTATGTTAATATTCTGCTTTCGCCCACGTGAGAAATAGAAAACAATGAAATATAGTATTAATGAACAGAGCGATTAGTTAATATTAAAATGACCAATTTTCCAGTCGTAAACCAATAACTTTTTGTAGTTGATCATTTATGTACGTTTTACTGTCCTGTTATTCATGAAACAATGCAATTGCTGACGTTAGGAAAGCAATGGCGATATTATAAACTTCCTGTCATGTTGTTAACAATGGGTCATTAGAGCGTGAAATATTAATTTAAATAGTAAGGTAACATCATATTAATAAATCACGCCAGATTAGAGAAACAATAAAATAATCCTTGCGTAGAAGGAAGGGGCGAAGGCATTCAGACGAGCCAATATGCCCATAGTGTATCAGGTTTAAGTTGAAACATGGTTATTAAGCAACTACTTGATGGTTCTGGGAGGGAGCGGGTGCGCTAATGAAGGCCCAAATGCTCAGAAACACTGTAACAATCACCCTTGGCCGCACCGTAGCCGAGTGGTTACACCATTCGCTTCTCACCAAAGCGGCCCGGGTTCGATCTCAGGCAACCGCATGTGGGATTTGTGGTGGACTAAGCGGCGCTGGGGCGGGTTTCCTCCAGCTTCTCCGGTTTCCCCCGTCTTCTCATTACACCGGTGCTTCCATGTATCATCAGTGTCACCGCCTGCGGTGCCCTATGTAGTAAAAGCGGATGTTAAACACTACAAAAAGAAAAACAGTCACCCTTCACTGCTTAGTGTCTCAGAATCAGTTATATTTTATGAAATATGGAAGAATTTTTACACAAATGTGGAAAATATCTTGATATTTTTAGCACTCCTTCGTTCGCTGCCTTTCGAATTTATACAAGCAGGTGTTGTGATAGCAAAGTCTTTGGAATCCGGAATTTAATTATTAAATTTCAATAGTGTAGAGGTTTTGAGATTAGGCAGTTAAGGAATACGATCTGCCGTGTGGCATATAGTGCTATCTCTTTGTATTTTTCATGTTTCAACTGAAACCTCACACACTATAACTATTCTAGGTCTCAGGACTAGTGTAGCTGCCTAAAGAGGGCGAAAAAGGGCTCTTCGGCGAAGAAGCTCTGTAGTGTCCACGAAGAATATTGTTTCCTTTAAATAAGGATTCGCGCCGTCACATATTTACACACACACACATACATCCGTGCCCAAGGCGGGACTCGAATCCGCGATTCTCTGCTTGGCAAAGACACAGGACTACGAGGGTCAATACTGATGAGGAACAAAAGGAATGAAAGGGCAATGATGAAAAGAAAGAAAACGATGTTAGATAGCAAATCATCTCAAAATTCGCCTAGAAAGAAACGTAAGTATAGAATCGAAACCCGGATCTGCGGAATGCGAGCCTCTCGCTTGGTGAGTAACAGGTGCATCTATATTAGGAGTGTTTAGTAGCAAGTGTTAATTTGATAACAGCAGTCGTTTGTTCATGGTGCGTGCACACCCCTCCCCCAAACCCGTTTACATGGTCTGTCAGTGTTCCGTAACTGTGTACCCACATACATACATACTACCCGATATTGATACCTACTCACCTCTAATTAAAACACACCACTACGAATATTATACACTCATTACTCCACAACCTTTTAAATAGACGAAACTCATCTGCATTTCACACACTTGTATTGCAAGATGCTATGTCTACTACGAACTTCAGCAGAGCAAGTATTGTATTTCAACCAAACATTCTATACCAAGAGCTTGTCGGAAATACCTACCTATGTGCTTTAAGACTCTGTGTGTGTCTGTAAGAACAGCATAAGACAAAAAGAAAAAAATATATTTTAAAAGCAAACTTTGTCAAAAATCCATACAAGATTTTGAAATTAACCTTTCGTTTTTATTTTCTCAGAAATATATGTAACGAATTTGATTAAAATAAATGTGTAGGATATTTTCATGACAAATAATCTTGAACTTTCAGGCAATAGTCTGGGAAGTCCTCTTTATCTACACGATTCTTCCATAATTACAACTGTAGGTTACACAAAAAAATCATGTTAATACATAAACATTTACAGAAATTGTATTATAGCTAATTTTCTTGCAGGTACAAGAGGAATACTGTACGTTTTAAGTGATAGTTAAATGTTTCAAGAATGGTCACTATATGATGACTTTGAAATTCCCTTATCTTTGCATGACCAAGACATAAAAAAGGAATAGCGACCTCTCATTTGAGAACGTCAAGTATTGGAGAATTCTAACAAATAATAACGAATATCTCCAAAATGGTTCACTTCACAAGAAAGATCAGTCGGAATAAATTGTGTGTTTTAATAAGATTTACATTTTTTGTATGGTAAGATTTGGTTTATATTTCTGACTGTTTACCGGTTATACAAGGTTATACTACATAGGCTATATCCAGAGAATTCAAAATATACATTTCATTTGCATAGAAATATCTTAAATATTATATATTTAACTAAAATCGTAGAAGCACTTTTGAGAGCATTTTAAAAAATTGTCGATGTAAAAGGCATTTTAGGGTGAAGGAATTTTCTTCAAAATCTTCGTTTCACATCGTTGAAAGATATCAAACTTAAATACCAATTTTGGTTTTTAACCGGCTTTCGTTTTTTGAATTCTGATGTTCAGACACACACACACACACACACACACACAGACACACACACACACACACACACACACACACACACACACACACACACACACACACACACACACACACACACACACACACACACACACACACACACACACACACACACACACACACACACACACACACACACACACACACACACACACACACACACACACACACACACACACACACACACACACACACACACACACACACACACACACACACACACACACACACACACACACACACACACACACACACACACACACACACACACACACACACACACACACACACACACACACACACACACACACACACACACACACACACACACACACACACACACACACACACACACACACACACACACACACACACACACACACACACACACACACACACACACACACACACACACACACACACACACACACACACACACACACACACACACACACACACACACACACACACACACACACACACACACACACACACACACACACACACACACACACACACACACACACACACACACACACACACACACACACACACACACACACACACACACACACACACACACACACACACACACACACACACACACACACACACACACACACACACACACACACACACACACACACACACACACACACACACACACACACACACACACACACACACACACACACACACACACACACACACACACACACACACACACACACACACACACACACACACACACACACACACACACACACACACACACACACACACACACACACACACACACACACACACACACACACACACACACACACACACACACACACACACACACACACACACACACACACACACACACACACACACACACACACACACACACACACACACACACACACACACACACACACACACACACACACACACACACACACACACACACACACACACACACACACACACACACACACACACACACACACACACACACACACACACACACACACACACACACACACACACACACACACACACACACACACACACACACACACACACACACACACACACACACACACACACACACACACACACACACACACACACACACACACACACACACACACACACACACACACACACACACACACACACACACACACACACACACACACACACACACACACACACACACACACACACACACACACACACACACACACACACACACACACACACACACACACACACACACACACACACACACACACACACACACACACACACACACACACACACACACACACACACACACACACACACACACACACACACACACACACACACACACACACACACACACACACACACACACACACACACACACACACACACACACACAAAGGAAAGAGCTTTAATTCGGTTACGCAGGGTTGTACCAGAGACTGTAAGAATTTGTTTGAGTGAGTGCACAGAGTGGTTGTTACACATTATTATTATAACCCTACACCTGTCGGTGGAAGTGGCTGCAGGGGCTAGCTAGCCAGCCAGTCAGTCAGCCCTGCCTACTTGCAGACAGCCCGTTAGGATGGTCACCATTATTAATAATGCAACACGACGAGGAAATCCGCCAAGCAACTTCCGGGACTTGTCACAGCCCCGGGTGCACTTCTTATTTATAAACAATCTCTGATCATGTTTCTTCTTTTGTTGCAGGTGAGTACCCGTTTCTGTTCCCTATGGCTACTGTAGGTAAGTCACTCCCTCTTTATCCCATACTTCATAATTTCACTGACTCAGAATTAATATTAACAACCGGTATTAACTATATTTACTTTCGCTGCTATGTACTTATAGTAAGTATTGCATTTCACCCAAAAATTTAACTTCGAGATTTCATCGGAAATAAAATATTCTTAGACTTTCTGAATTAAAAAAGACTATAAAAGAGTATGTATATGTATTGGTACTTGAACTATACATTCATAAAATTAATTAGACAATGTTTCATATATATCAAAATCCAATTTTTGTAACAAGTACTTTCATGAAGGAATGTTGGATAGCTTGATAAATAATAACACATTATTATTATTATTATTATTATTATTATTATTATTATTATTATTATTATTATTATTATTATTATTATTATTATTATTATTATTATTATTATTATTATTATTATTATTATTATTATTATTATTATTATTATTATTATTATTATTATTATTATTATTATTATTATTATTATTATTATTATTATTATTATTATTATTATTATTATTATTATTATTATTATTATTATTATTATTAATCATTATTATTATTATTATCATCATCATCATCACCATTATTATTACCAACGTATGAGAAGCATGAATTAACTTAGCAAATGGATTTTCGCGCACTTTTAACACTTTATTGCACAAGTTTTTAGGAACAGTAATTAACACACATAATATATTATTTATTTGACTAAGTATGTGTAAACTGCACATAATTATTGAGGTAAGGTGCACAAAGTTCAGTTGCACTTGCTTGTATTTCGAGTGCCGATGTTGGCAACAGCTCGAAAGGAGAGGGAAGGAGAGAGATATGCTCCAATGATGCCTTAGGTGAAGCGTGTTGCCATTATTTTGTTCGATTCCTCAAGCTTGTGCACCTTGCCTCAACTAAGTGCAGATTACATACATTTACACAAATAAATAACATTCTGTGTCATTAATGGACGAAGGCTTTCACGGACGGAGTCATAATCAGTAAAGTATACTTCCGGATTAAGAGACCGTGGTCCACTGGGCTTCTTTCCAATCCCAGACGTTTCGCATGTAACTGCGGCAAGCATCATCAGCGGCGTTGTAAACTCTCATTGTTCTCGTGGAAACAGCAGAAATGATATTTTTAAGAAGTATTGCTGGGTATACTTGTTTGGATCACGTAAATAATGAAATAATTAAGAGATCAACTAAAAATGTATAATATAAACAGGAAAATCTCTACATAAAAACAGATCTGGTTTGACTATATAGTACCGATACCATGTTATCGAGCAATCAAGTTAGTTCCAAAATACAAACTCGGAAGGAAATACAGTGTAGGAAGACCGAAATGTCACTGCAAGCATGAACTTTGCTAAGCCAAAACAGGTCAACTTGGCCTATATTGCTGCTGCTGGTGGTGGTGATGTTGATGGTGGTAGTGGTGATGATGATACTAAGATGTGGTGTTTACGTTATCTAAATACAGTTTTTGCTTGCCAAGCTGCAATTTAACGTCCTCTAGATATGGGCATTGTTTCAGCCTCCTCTATTCATCCTGTACCTAGAGCAAAAGGTGCAACGAAATCTTTTCTGGAAGCATTTACCTCGATTAATATGAAGTAGATAAGAAAATAAACCTTTACATGAATGGCCAGGGAAAGGTATGTGCTCCAGATCTTCCCCATCAAGAGGAGGATCGGATATGGCAGCTACAGCATACGGTTGCTAGGATACCACATTCCAGCAAGTGCCTAAAGAAAAAAACAAGATAAAAACAAGAGACTGTGAGAAGCTAAATTTCGAAACGATCAACCCTTTCCAAGGGATGAACGGCTCAAATAATTACTGCCAACGTCAGGGCAGGCAACTTGATGGAAAATAATAATAAAACGGTAGCTAGCACGGTAGTTCAGCGAAATGTGAGTGCAAGAACCGCTTAAGTCCCTGGCGCTACAACTGGTGAGATCAACGCTGGGTTTGTCAAGAGGTGGTCATTCTTCTAGCATAGTGGAATACATATGCATCTATAGTCGATACAGCCTAAGAACTAGACTTGATGGCTAGCAAACAAAACATTTTGTATACCTCGTGTTCTCATCAGCTGTGAGGAAAACTCCACACTGAAAATTCCACATGGATTCGAAAAGAAATACACGATAATTAAAATAAATATTTATATATGCATCATTACGAAAAAAACGTCTAAGATCTGACAATGATCTTTATGACAAATATAATATTATATATATATATATATATATATATATATATATATATATATTGGATTAAACCATTTCCGAGATATTTTTTCTTGTTTGAATGTTCTTTGCACACGTGAAACGCACCGTACAGTAGTTAATGTTATTCATGACTATTGGATTTTCTTGCATTAATAAACACTCAACACATTTCTATTCTGTCTTCAGATGCTTCACCGTTTAACCATTATTGCCACTTGCCAACTTGACAGTAGAAGTACTTCATATTACTCGAACATTCGAGCTATGAACCATCTTTAAGAGACTATTGCACTCATGTTGGATTATTATCGTCATAAGAAACCCTCTCGTGGCATTACTACAGAAAATCCCGGTTGGTATATGTTACGGTGGGCTGGTTATGACGTCATACGTTTATATCAAGTTAGGTTCTAATAGACTTCCCTAGAAGTAGATCCCACGACCTAGGGCAATAGGCAGCTAATATACACGTATACATTGAACAAGAAGATCACGTCCCTTGAGCGGTTTTTGCACTGACACTCAGGCAGACGTTGCTACTGGAGAACCTGACGTTTTAATATCAGAAAACGATTTCGGTCCTCCACCCCACCCACTCCTTTTTTGTTTATATCTAGAGGAATTTCCTTCTACCTTACTCCGTAATTATAGCCACATTGCATGTTACGCTCGGATACCTGTTTAAGTGGGAAGCGAACACAGGACCTACATATGCCACTACTTCACTTTTTCTATGTGGAGATTTTTAAACAGAGGTTAAACGTTAGTAATCATCTGTGCATACAATAAAACTGAGAAGAAAATTTTCTCTCTCTCTCTCTCTCTCTCTCTCTCTCTCTCCCCCTCCTTCCCTCTCGCTCTTTCTCTGTGTCTGTGCGTGTATGTTATATTTCACGTAATAATAGCCAACCTAAGTGTCATAATTTATTTTAGATACCAATAAGTTACATTACATCGTGAGAACAAAATAACGCTGCCTTGGCACTTCATAAAGATATAAAGCTGGCCCCTAGGTGCAGTTGGTAGAGCACCTGCCTGCTGTGCTAGGGGTCCCGAGTTCGATTCCCGGCAGAGGGGGGGTAGGAATTTTTCTCCAGCCAAGATTATTCCTCATCCTTCCCCGAGTCTGGAAGTATGAAGGTGTGTGTGTGTGTGTGTGTGTGTGTGTGTGTGTGTGTGTGTGTGTGTGTGTGTGTGTGTGTGTGTCTGTCTGTCTGTCTGTCTGTCTGTCTGTGTGTCTGTGTGTGTGTGTGTGTGTGTGTGTGTGTGTGTGTGTGTGTGTGTGTGTGTGTGTGTGTGTGTGTGTGTGTGTGTGTGTTTGAATTCAATGTATAAAACCCCAAAGAAAAGCCCACTGTTAAACAAGTAACACCATTTGCTAATAGGCAAGGCCGCCGATATGACCTCTGTAGTTAAAGTCGGGATATAAATGGAACAATAACTACGAATATCCCGGAAATAGGTAATACTAAATAAAATCTTATTGAAAATACTGTTGTAATATCACCTGTATAGTTTATTTAATTTATTTAATAATTTTATTTATAATGTAAATATCGGTAATTAATTCCCTTATAGTTGATTATACCACCAGAACTTAAACATACATACACGTTGTAAGTCTCCATTAAGGAATGTTATCCCATATGCATTTATTATCTCCTTGTGTGGTTTATCAGGAGAAATACGAGTCTATTGACTTTAATGTCGTGTCGACAACTTGCCATAGTAGCTCAATTGTACGAGCAGCCGCACGGGGACCTGAAGATTCGTGGTGCAAATCCCAGCTTCAATCTGAATCTACATTTGCAATTTAAATGTCTTCAACGTAATTGGCACTTTAAACAAAATTGTCAGAATACTATTGAAAATAATAGAGAAAAATTATATGTGTAAATAATAGTTTGAGGGGGGTTTTTAAGCACTTAGAAGGTCGTTCCAAGTTTTGTATGTGTTCTAGATTTCAACTAAACTATATGGCGTTCGGCCTCCTAAAACTGAAAAGAGCATTTTAAGTCAGTGAATGTATGCGTGACTGAATGCGCAGACGCGAGCGTTTAGTATAACTCTAAAATAAAAACTGAAATTAATATACCTCGCATTTCAATTCAATATCGTTCAAGGGTGTGACAAAACTAATTTTCAGGTTATATACCGCACCACTAGGTTCCCTTTACATGTGAAATTTTGTTGTTTATATTCTCAAAAATGACTTAAAGATTTTAATTAAAATATCACATATTCAGAATATTTACATGAAAATAAAATGTACTGTTAAATTTTCTGGGAATTATCTATTGGTCAGCACTTCATTTTATCAGAGTGTTGTCGCTATTCAGATGTTCTCTCAATGTCATGGAATTTCAAGGGCAACATACAGCAAGTAGCTTTTAAACATTTCGCTATGGACTCAATTTCATGTATTCCCCTTGTGCCTTCAACGAAACGTGTAATGAGATTATTTATGCAAAGGTTAATTCCTATAAAATGAAGCAGATAGAAAACAACATTGATGTGATTCCGGGATAAAGCCAGTAAAATATTCTGTATTACAGGAAGCGAATATAATTGCCTGTAATTGAAACCAAACCCGAAGTACTGCAGGCAATAAGAACCAAACCCCGGTCTTGAGGGCACATATGTCGGTGTTGCAGACAGACGTATGCGTGACGTAGAATGTTAGCGTGTATTGCTATTGTGGGATACGTTAAACAAAAACTTCTGCTGATTCGTTTGTTTCCCATCTTAGGGCTTCTTCAGAGCTTGCCTGCCTGCCTATCTAAAGGATACTCACACACCACTCGAATGCCAAACCAAACAAAAACTATAATCTGTTACTATCATACCATTGTCTCTTAATAGGCACTATCTTTTTTGTGTAACTTTTACAAATCATTCTTACGACAGCATATTATAGTTCTGCTACGTTTAGCAACTAGAGGAAGTATTTTCCTTCCAAAAATGCAATATCGAGATTTCACTGACAATATACGTTGTGAGGTCCTTCGAACCACCCCTCTCGAAAATGTTTGTGTGTTTCTATGAACAGCATAACTCCTTCTCCTCCTCCTACTTCTTCTTCATCTTCTTCTTCATCTTCTTCTTCATCTGATTACCCTCCCCCCCCCCATATGATGGACTGACACCCCCTAGGACTTATAAGCCAGTGCCTAGGGTCAGATACCTGTTGGGGAGCAGACGAATCTGGACAGAGTGAAGACCTGGAAGCCAAGTACCAGGTGTGAGAGTGAGGAAGAGGATGATATGAAATGTAGCCGAAATGGAGCAAAGGTCATGATGGAGCAGTTGGTGGAACGAGTAGTGGGGGAAACCAGAGAACCCGAAGAAAATCCGCCCAGACGCCGCTTTGTCCATCGCGAACTTATATACTAGGATCAAAATAGGGCCACCTTGGTAATAAGCGAGCGGTCTAACTGCTCGCTCAGGGCGTAGGCCAGCTCTTCATCTCGCAGGGGTGCGACCCGAAGACTTTCAACAAAATCATCCCACCCCAAACTATCCTTACATGGCACATTTTTCTAATGTTTTTATTTTCACAAAAACCCCAATTGCCCATCCCACGCAGTAACCGAACCAACAAAGACCAGACCAACCATCATATGCCCAAACGGCTCGTATCAGTCGTCGCCAAGTCTAGCAGAGTACTACGGTCACACCACTGAGGATGTTCGACGCAGCTTCGAACGAAACATCTGGAAGGAAAATTTCCACTAGACCACGGCCCACAAGCCCGGATAATAATTTTGCAATATGTTTCAAAGTAAAGGTCGGCGATATGACCATTAGAGTAAAATGGAGTATATAAGTGGAATAATTTAACAAACCATATTTTGGGTACACTATGGTGAAATGTGAAATTTCTATTGTCTCCGAAAATTTTGATTGGTGTTTACAACTCAAACGCTAAAGGACCTTACGAACGCTGTCACAAAGATTACAAGCAAGTTACCGGCAGGAAATCTTAAGATATTTTAAAAGAATATTATGAAACAAATACTTGTCCGTAATTGTAACAATAACGTTTAAATATTCAATGAAGCTTTGTAGTTTAATGAAGAAGTGCTTTACAAAATAAATTTATTTTATAAAATCTAAACCCTCAGAAGGCATTGTGTAAAACCACAATTACAAATTGAGGTTGCGAAGTTAAAGACAAAAGTAATTCTGAAATTACAATTACAAATTAATATTGGTTTAGATTTATTTAAATAACTTGATATGACAAAATTTTCGTCACTCCCTTCATTTCCTGTGCATATTAATGCTATGTTTGGCTCAACATATATGTCTGAGCAATTTTTTCTGAATTGGAGATCGTAAAATGTAAAAGAGGGCTACGATTGAGAGATGAAAACCTATATGCTTTGTTGTTCGTCAGTACTTGTGAATTAACGTTACATTTAGGAATCCTTTTAGTCTGTATATATGTATTAGGCATATGTGAATTTAAACGTGTGTTAGAAAAGTTCCTTTAAAACGCCACTGCAGTTCTCAAACCCCCTCCTTCGAACCGTGAGTCATGTGCATGGCGGGTTGCGTTTCCTGACGTCATCATTCGTGCAATTTTGCCGTCTCATTATGAAGAAGATACATAGAATAGGCCTTTTTAAGAATAACTTGTAGAGAACTGGGAAGAGAAATTCATACGAATAGCATAATGTATCAGATTTTGTAACTTTTTGTAACTTTGGGAATTAAAACTTTCCCTAACAAGTTTCTATTATTCTCTCACCAAACATGTACTGGAAATGTTACCCTAAACTACGAAATCTATTACAACTAGTGTAAACTGGCATCGGTGCTCTTAAACTATTTCACAGACATATCATTCAGCAAGAAAAACAATTGAATACCACTGCGAGGCACCACGTAAAGCCACGCGTTTTCGATATAACTCGAAACGTGCCACTCCACGAGATTTACAAGCATTTATGTTTTTGTTGCGAGCACCAGTGGTGCAGAACTGTGAAACAGTGGCGGCTCGTGCACGGTACCATGTCCGGTGAGTAAAGGGTATGGTGTATCATTTGGTCACATTCAAGAATTCCACATCACCAAACCCTTGTAACTGATGTTTGAAAAGCACTCATTAGCAAGAGTAAAACATCACACGTTTTGTTATAAGATCACAGGTAATGTGATATACTTGGTTAAGTAACTATGCTGATTCCCTATATTCTGTAAAAGTTATATATGAATATTTTATTCTTAGAATTAGAATTGTCTCTGTGAGATAAAACCAAACTTAGTTTTATTTACATTCAGTATCTTCCAAAGCTGCGACACGAAGATTTCCAAGAAAATACCCACGTTTTTAACATTTTGATTAAAATACTGGCAAAAGTGTAGAAAAGAGTCGCTCGTGAAAACAAATGAAATATATTGAAATCTATAGACTTTCAATTTCTAATTACGATTTTCAACGTTTTATTTGGCAGTTAAGTTTCGTTTTTTATTTACGATCAAATTCCGTGCGTGCACTACAATGGTTTTATTTCGCTTATGTGGCGTATTTTTAGTAAATAAATATTTATAAACCAGTATATTATCTGCTAAAATAATTTATTTATGTATTTACGCTGAAATTACTGCATAAACACTGTTTCTAAAGTAAAACTAGTTTCGTGGATAGTGGAGGGCGCTGAAACTGTCGTAGTACAAGAACGTGATAAGTCACACAGTTCAGATGTTTTGATGTCAAAATATTTATCTCATATAGCCTATTTAGTCCTGTTCATTCGAGAAGTTTACATAATTTTGCACAAATACCTTGAGGGATAGATTGAAACACTATACAGAAATGCAAAGTTCCTTAAAACGCACGATTTATTTCAAATAACCTTTTCGTAGCATAAGTCATTTCTGGTTGGAATTTTTGTAGTACCTCTGTAATTTTATAAGGCAACGCCCTTACTCAGTTGGAACGAAAAAGTATGAAATTTCAACTATTTGTATTTTGTAGAAGCTAAATTATAATAAATTATCAGTAGAGAAAACCAACACATAAGATTAGTTGTTCAATTAACAAAACAAAACTGGTCGCTGTTAAATAACATTGTATTCGGTGTTTAAGACATGGATTTGTCTAGACTTTTTACGGCGAATTTGACACGTTTCCATTTCTAAGCCCTCATAACGAATGTGTAATGTAGTGGCCCTGGAAAGTCGTTTTTCTCTTATTATAAATAGAAAAGGTTCAAAAAATTGTCTAAAACATTGCATGCAATTGTTAAATTGAATAACGACTTTAACTTTGAAACAGCGTTGTAAGGAAATATAGCCAATTAGGAGTATGCACGTGACAAAGATTTGTTTAGAATTTAATGTCTATCAGATACCACGACCACTGAGGATGAAAGAATTTGCTTTGCCACTGCAGCTAGATCGAGCCTAAAACATCTCTTCAAGTTTGCTACGAGTTGCGTCTCAAATAAGAGGAGAATTAATAAAAGTTTTATAATTACTATTCATATTATAAGGTCCTGTTATAAAACTGCAGTAAATTAGGACTTACCTCATGTGTTGCTCTGAATCTGCCTCATCTGCTTTAATTTTAAAATCGGTCCTTGTAACCTTCTTCACTGACTGATGATTATGTTGTCTAGTTAGACTGATCACATTTGTACATATATATCATAACTTCACTGTGAAGAAAAACACACTTTCGGACACTCTAGGCCACAACGTTTACTTCAAGATTTTCTCGTAATTACAACACACACGTTGTCCCATTTTCAGTTAATATCTATACACAAGTCCTTCTTTAAAACAACCACTCTTAGGGCACATATCGTGTCTATGACGAGCTTACTTAACCTGTCACCTCCGGCATGCCTCTACCAGTTGAACAAAACACTGTCAAATGGCGGTACCAACTTAGTACTTCACAAACAATACATAGGACGACCGAAACAAAATGTGAAACTGTGAAACCGAAACTATCTTCTTCCTCTATTTCTTCTTCTCTAAGAGACAGACCAAATCTTACCACATAGAAAACGTAGATATCATTAGAGCACATAAGTTATGTAAAATAT